>CAUYLG010065318.1:0-44697 GCA_963573385.1 Cacajao melanocephalus | reverse complement strand
GAACATCAATGCAAAAATCCTCAGTAAAATACTGGCAAACAGAATCCAGCAGCACATTAAAAAGCTTATCCACCATGATCAAGTCGGCTTCATCCCTGAGATGCAAGGCTGGTTCCACATAAGCAAATCAATAAACGTAATCAATCAGATAAATAGAACCAATGACAAAAACCACATCATTATCTCAAAAGATGCAGAAAAGGTCTTCAATAAAATTCACATCCCTTTATGCTAAAAATTCTCAATAAACTAGGTATTGATGGAACAGATCTCAAAATAATAAAAGCTATTTATGACAACCCCATAGCCAATATCACCCTGAATGGGCAAAAGCTGGAGGCATTCCCTTTGAAAACTGGCACAAGACGAGGGTGCCGTCTCTCACCACTTCTATTCAACACAGTTCTGGCCAGGGCTATCAGGCAAGAGAAAGAAATGAAGGTATTCAAATAAGAAGAGAGGAAGTCAAATTATCTCTGTTTGCAGATGACATGATCATATATTTAGAAAATCCCATCATCTCAGCCCAAAATTTCCTTAAGCTGATAAGCAACTTCAGTAAAGTCTCAGGATACAAAATTAATAAGCAGAAATCACAAGCATTCCTATACTCCAATAAAAGAGCCAAATCATGAGTGAACTCCCATTCAAAATTACTACAAAGAGAATAAAATACCTAGGAATACAACTTACAAGGGATGTAAAGGACTTCTTCAAGAAGAACTACAAACCATTGCTCAAGGAAAAGAGAGGATACAAACAAATGGAAAAACATTCCATGCTCATGTATAGGAAGAATCAATATCATGAAAATGGCCATACTGCCCAAAGTAATTTATAGATTCATTGCCATCCCCATCAAGCTACCATTGACTTTCTTCACAGAACTGGAAAAAAACTACTTTAAATTTCATATGGAACCAAAAAAGAGCCCATATAGCCAAGACAATCCTAAGCAAAAAGAACAAAGCTGGAGGCATTATACTACCTGACTTCAAACTATACTACAAGGCTACAGTAACCAAAACAGAATGATACTGGTACCAAAGCAGATATATAAACCAATGGAACAGAACAGAGGCCTCAGAAATATTGCCGCACATCTGCAACCAGCTGATCTTTGACAAACCTGACAGAAACAAGCAATGGGGAAAGGATTCCCTATTTAATAAATGGTGTTGGGAAAACTGGTTAGCCATATGCAGAAAACTGAAACTGGATCCCTTCCTTACACCTTATACAAAAATTAACTCAACATGGATTAAAGACTTAAGCATAAGACCTAAAACCATCAAAACCCTAGAGGAAAACCTAGGCAACACCATTCAAGATATAGGCATGGGCAAAGACTTCATGACTAAAACACCAAAAGCAATGGCAACAAAAGCCAAAATTGACAAATGGGATCTAATTAAACTAAAGAGCTTCTGCACAACAAAAGAAACTATCATCAGAGTGAACAGGAAACCTACAGAATGGGAGAAAAATTTGCAATCGATCCATCTGACAAAGGGCTAATATCCAGAATCTACAAGGAACAAAAACAAATTTACAAGAAAAAAATGAACAACCCCATCAAATAGTGGGCAAAGGATATGAACAGACACTTCTCAAAAGAAGACATTTATGTGGCCAACAAACGTGGAAAAAAAAAACCTCATCATCACTGTTCATTAGGGAAACAAAAATCAAAACCACAGTAAGATACCATCTCATGCCAATTAGAATGGTGATCATTAAAAAGTCAAGAAACAACAGATGCTGGAGAGGATATAGCAAAATAGGAATACTTTTACACTGTTGGTGGGAGTGTAAATTAGTTCAACCACTGTGAAAGACAGTGTGGTGATTCCTCAAGGATCTAAAACCAGAAATACCATTTGATTTAGCAATCCCATTACTGGGCATATACCCAAAGGATTATTAATCATTCTACTATAAAGACAGATGCACACAAATATTTACTGCAGCACTATTCAGAATAGCAAAGACTTGGAATCAACCCAAATGTCCATTGATGGTAGACTGGATAAAGAAAATGTGGCACATATACACCATGGAATACTATGCATCCATAAAAAAAGATACGTTCATGTCCTTTGTAGGGACATGGATGAACCTGGAAACCATCATTCTCAGCAAATTAACAAAGGAACAGAAAGAGAAACACCACATGTTCTCACTCATAAGTGGGAGTTGAACAATGAAAACACATGGCCACAAGGACCTGTTAAAGGGTGGGGGGTTAGGGGAGGGGTAGCATTAGGAGAAATACCTAATGTAGATGATGGGTTGATGGGTGCAGCAAACCACCATGGCACATGTGTACCTATGTAACAAACCTGCACATTCTGCACATGTATCCCAGAACTGAAAGCACAATGAAAAATAAAATAAAGTAAAATTCTTAAAAAATAGCTGGGCATGGTAGTGCACACCTGTAGCTGAGGCTACTCTTGAGCCCAGGAGTTGGAGGTGACTGTGAGCTATCATCACACCACTGCTCTCCAGCCTAGACAACTGAACAAGACCCTGTCTATCTAAAAAACTTCATACTGTACAACTTCAAGAGATAAAAATGTTAAGTAAAAGTTAAAATTACAAAGAACTAATTGGTGATATGATTTTCTAGAGAGTTTGGCTAGGAGGAAAAAATACTTCATCTGATCCTTCTCAGGTAATTTTTCATAAAATCAAAAATTATAAGAGTTGAGGAAGATTCTCCTTATTCAGCAAACATCTCTTGACACCAACTGTATGTTAGGACTTAGTGGATGATGACAAATAAAGCAGCCTCTGCTTCCTAATTCATTCTCATACTCATTGCAAGGTTTCTTTCTTTGTTTCACATAAAGATCTCTAAACGCATTCTTTCACAAGGCTGACCAGTCCACTTACGAACAAGCCAAACTGAAAGATGATCTTCCTTTTATTTTGCTATATTTCACCCCCTCTAGCATCCTCTTCTTAGCCCTGACTGTTTCTTCCAGAGACTCAAAGGGACCTTAATTCCCTCTCCAAAATGGCAAGATTTTAAATACATGAAAACACAAATCAAGTCCTTTCCCTTAAGATAACTCTTTTCTAGGTCAAATTCCCAAGGCCCTTAACTGTCTATAGGTAGGCAATATTGTCAGTTCACTTCTTTCACCATCCTCATCGCCAAGTATATCAATGTCTCCACTAAAAATGCAGTGCTCAGAGCTGGGCACAAGTTCCCAGATGTGATCTGTCAGGGAAGAGAGGAGGAAATGCACTGTAGTTAGCATTTCTCTTCCTCTGAAGGCTCTGTTCATGGAATCCAGGTTAGCATTAGCAATTTCTTACAGCCATGATTCATTATGGTACCTTTTAAGTTCTGCAGTCCTCTATGACTTCCAGATCATTTTCACATAAACTAACATCAAGTTGACTCTCCTTCAACATAAAGTTTCATAATTTTGTGACAGTTGATCTAAAATCCAAATATTAGATTTGACCTTTGAGCTATAGTCCTAGTCTTGCTCAACTCTACCATCAACAGTAGCGGCCAGACCTCCCAACTTAATGTCATGTATAGATTTGATAAGTACAGTTTTTATGTCTTCATTTGCCAGCCAGGATATCACCCGAAACAAGAGGTCTCATTAGCCATGAGACTAAAGACTTTCCTTGAAATCGACATCGATTTATTACTCTGCCTTGTGAAGATAACTGTTCAAGCAGCTACATATTCCCCTGACTTCACTGTTATCCATCCTAAAATTCTCTGTCTGAAAGACTTTCTTGAACTCCTTGACAGATTGAGACATAACTTGCATGTGGCCTTCCCCTAATACCTCTATAGTAATGCTATCAAATGAGGAAATAATATTAGTTTGGCTTCACAGCTTCACAACATCTCAGATACCTTCCTTTAATAACTTTTTATGATGGCATTCCATGAAAATAATTTGGTGGTGATGGATAGAAACAGAGCACTCCCCTTAGGCCATGATACTTAATGACATCAAATGATGTACTCCTCAGAAAAACAATTCTTCACTACTTGCCAGCATGCTATACAAAATGTCTCAGTTCCATCTGGAGTAAATGAAATTATTGCTCCAGTTTTACTTCTTATTCTTTTTTATTTATTTATTTATTTACTTATTTTACTTTAGGTGCATACTATATCTGGCATTTCTCCCCCTGTTATCCCTCCCCACCCCCTGCTGTCTCTCCCCTACCCCCCGCCAATTGCCCCCAGTGTATGATGCTCCTCTCCCTGAGTCCATATGTTCTTGTTGTTCAACACCTACCTATGAGTGAGAACATACGGTGTTTGGTTTTCTGTTCTGTGTCAGTTTGCTGAGAATGATGGTTTCCAGATTCATCCAAGTCCCTGCAAAGGACATGAACTCATCGTTTTTTATGGCTGTGTAGTATTCCATGGTGTATATGTACCACATTTTCTTTGTCCAGTCTATCATTGATGGGCATTTGGGTTGCTTCCAGGTCTTTGCTATTGTACACAGGGCTGCAATGAACATACATGTGCATGTGTCTTTTTAGAAGAACGATTTATAGTTCTTTGGGTATATACCCAGTAATGGGATTGCTTGGTCAAATGGAATTTCTATTTCTAGATCCTTGAGAAATCGCCACACTGTCTTCCATAATGGTTGAACTAATTTACACTCACACCAACTGTGTAAGAGTGTTCCTATTTCTCCACATCCTCTCCAGCATCTGTTGTCTTCAGATTTTTTAATGATCGCCATTCTAACTGGCGTGAGATGATATCTCAGTGTGGTTTTGATTTGCATTTCTCTAATGACCAGTGATGATGAGCATTTTTTCATGTTTGTTGGCCTCATATGTCTTCTTTTGAAAAGTGTCTGTTCATATCCTTCACCCACTTTTGAATGGGGTTGTTTGTTTTTTTCTTGTATATCTGTTTTAGTTCTTTGTAGATTCTGAATATTAGCCCTTTGTCAGATGGGTAGATTGCAAAAGTTTTTTCCCATTCTGTTGGTTGCCAGTTTGCTCTAATGATGGTTGCTTTTGCTGTACAGAAGCTCTGGAGTTTAATTAGGTCCCATTTGTCTATCTCGGCTTTTATTGCCATTGCTTTTGGTGTTTTAGTCATGAAGTCCTTGCCTATGCCTATATCCTGGATGGTTTTGCCTATGTTTTCTTCTAGTGTTTTTATGGTAGGTTTTATTTCAGACTGGTTTTACTTTTTACTCTAAAATAAAAATGTACATAGTCTTTAGTCTAGCAAGCACATATGAAGTAATAACACCATTTCCTGCCTCCCAGCTTATATCTTCAGCAAGGACTTAAACTCTTTTTTTTTAGAGCAACAGATTGTTTTATTATTTTTATTACATTAGCACTCACATCCCTGATAGACAGATACTGCAACCCTGGCCCATATGAAAGCTACATTGAAATCAATGCCAATCTTTTTTATTATTTTTTTTTCACTCTAAGTTCTGGGGTACATGTGCAGATCTTGCAGGACTGTTATATAGGTATACACATGCCATGGTGGTTTGCTGCCTCCATCCCCCGTCACCGACATTAGGTATTTCTCCTAATGTTATCCCTCCCCAATCTTCCACCCCCTGCTACCCCTCCCCTGGCCCCTCAGTCCCCAACGGACCCCCATGTGTGATGTTCCCCTACCTGTGTCCATATGTCCTCATTGTTCAACACTCACTTATGAGTGAGAACATGCAGTGTTTGGTTTTCTGTTCTTGTGTCAGTTTGCTGAGAATGATGGTTTCCAGATTCATCCATGTCCCTGCAAAAGACATGAACTCATCCTTTTTTAGGGCTGTATAGTATTCCGTGGTGTATATGTGCCACATTTTCTTTATTCAGTCTATCTTTGATGGGCATTTGGGTTGGTTCCATGTCTTTGCTTTTGTAAATAGTGCCGCAATGAATATACATGTGCATGTGTCTTTATAATAGATTAATAATCCTTTGGACATATACCCATAATGGGATTCCTGGCTCAAATTGTATTTCTATTTCTAGATCCTTGAGGAATCACCACAATGTCTTCCACAGTGATTGAACTAATTTACACTCCCACCAACTGTGTAAGACTGTTCCTATTTCTCCACATCCTCTCCAGCATCTGTTGTCTCCAGATTTTTTAATGATCGCCATTCTAACTGGCGTGAGATGATATCTCAGTGTGGTTTTGATTTGCATTTCTCTAATGACCGGTAATGAAGAGCATTTTTTCATGTGTTTGTTGGCCTCATACACATCTTCTTTTGAAAAGTGTCTGTTCATATCCTTCACCCACTTTTGAATGGGGTTGTTTGTTTTTTTCTTGTATATCTGTTTTAGTTCTTTGTAGATTCTGAATATTAGCCCTTTGTCAGATGGGTAGATTGCAAAACTTTTTTCCCATTCTGTTGGTTTCCGGTTCACTCTAATGATTGTTTCTTTTGCTGTGCAGGAGTGCTTAAGTTTAATTAGATCCCATTTGTCTATTTTGGCTTTTGTGTTTTAGTTATGAGCAAGAACTTAAACTTTGGTTGCAGTCATCAAATTCAAGTATATATGGTCTTTGGATAGATCTCAATTGAAAACAAAGAAAATAATAACAAAATTACGTTAATCAAATGATGCAGGGAGAATAACTTACCTGATGGATGAGTCTGGGATAGGAAAAGGAGCATGGGTAGCTCCCCCCATTCTTTTTGCCTTCCTTTTAAGAGCTAACTTGCACGCAGAGAACACAGACACTCAATCACTACCCACATGCAAGGGAGGTGTGCTGGGCCACTGCTGACTGTTTCTAGGTAGGTAGTCTGTATAATCCTGGAGTTTAGTATTATGAAGTCCCCTGGTTCCTGGATATAAGTCATATTCTCCAGTGTAATCATAATCAGTAATAAAGGTTGGTAAGAAGATTCTAATCTCCAAATGCCAACTCCTTTGTCTTATTTCTTGATTGGTTCAGAACTCCAGGCATGGAACAGAGGTGCTGGTTTTGGAGCTCATCAAAAATCTGTAAAAATATACTTGAATTAAGAGTTCCCCAACTAAAGATGCCTGATAGAGGAATCCCATGACAGAGCAAAAATCGTTCCTTTCCAGCAACTCGGCTCCACTCAGGCATGTGCAGGAAGCAACCCAGAGAAAATGCGGCCTCAGTGTTTCTCTTTCCCACTTTTTAACTCAGTTAGTCTCACAACCCCATGAGACTGGTATGTGTATGTGTGTAACAATGAAGGTAGAATGAATATACAAATGTTTCTAGATAGAGATAGATGTAGTCATACAAGTAAAATTATACATATGTAATGTATAACATACATTGCATATCAGCATTAGATGCACTTAACATTTATATACAAAAGTTTAGAGCTGTATTATGCCATATCAAGTCATGTTGTATATTGGAAAGAATCCCCAAATTTGTAAAAAATATCCACAGACTCAAATTCATAGATTCAACTCTTCATATGGTCGTTTACCAAATTTCTATAGAATTTATGTTAGGAATATAAAAAATAATAAATGCAAATGTGCTCTGTAAATTGTCAGGATCTAAACATATGTTGATTTTTATTTCACATTTACCATTACCACAAATGCCAACCTATTTCTAAGTATCTCTGTCCAGTATGCCCTAGATGTATTTAGATATCACAAGTTACAAACTAAAAGAACTAAGGGGGTGGAATGTGATAAAAGTTTTGTGTAATGATTACAATAAATATAAGAGGATGTCACAGGCCCAAGTTTATATAATGCAAGGTCCAGCCATTTCATGAACTATCTGCCCTACAAATTCCCTGGCCATGGAAATAAGCCTAAGTTTATCGACCTAGAATAGGAATATTAAAATTAATACAAAAATAATGAACTCAGGTGAGCCAGAAAGAATTCTAGTCCCAATTGAAAACTCAGCCTCAACACTAAGTCTTATCTATTATTCTACAAGGAAGAGTGGATTCTCCTTATTTCTTCATCTTGACCTTCAGCCATTTCCTCACAGTCTAGCGCTTCTGAGGTTTTGCAGAAGGAATTCCAGAAAGTTTCTTAATACAAGTTACAGTCTCTCATTACACAATTGAAACTAATTTTTTTTTAATGGAGTCTTGCTCTGTCGCCCAAGCTGGAATGCAGTGATGCCATCTCGGCTCACTGCAACCTTCCATCTCCTGGGTTCAAGCGATTCTCCTGCTTCAGCCTCCTGAGTAGCTGGGACTACAGGCACTCACCACCACCCCTGCCTAATTTTTGTATTTTTAGTAGAGACGGGGTTTTACCATATTGGCCAGGCTAGTCTCGAACTCCTGACCTGAGATCTGCCCGCCTCAACCTCCCACAGTGCTGGGATTACAAGCGTGAGCCACCACGCCCAGCCAGAATTAAGCTTTTAAGTGAAGATCTCATTTAAACTCATAGTACGAGGTACACAACTGATACTGGAGCCTATCTGGGCAATAGCAGTGTTGAGTGGAAATGGTCCACACACTGCAAGAGAGGAGATAGTGTGGGAGAAATGTATACCTGAGATAACTCAGTTCCTAAGGACAGGAAGCAGGTGAAACTAGGAAGTGAGAACAGGGTGAAGAGAAGGGGCATATATACTAAAAAGAGCTGAGGCCGGGCACAGTGGCTTACGCCTGTAATCCCAGCACTTTGAGAGGCCGAGGCGGGCGGATCACAAGGTCAAGAGATTGAGACCATCCTGGCCAACATGGTGAAACCCCATCTCTACTAAAAAAATATAAAAATTAACTGGGCTTGGGGGCGCAAGCCTGTAGTCCCAGCTACTTGGGAGGCTGAGGCAGGAAAATTGCTTGAACCCAGGAGGCAGAGATTGCAGGGAGCCAAGATTGTGCCACTGCACTCCAGCCTGACGCCTGGCAATGAAACAAGAATCTGTCTCAAAAAAAAAAAAAAGAGCTGAAGCAGGGTTTCAAAAAAAATTTGGACATCCTTGTTCATGGCAGTATTACTTAAAATACCTGAAAGCTGGATGCAACCCGAGTGTCTATCGACAGATGACTAGATAAACAAAAATGTATGTGTATGCACTGTATTTTTATGTATGTGTGTGTATATACATATAAATACATGTGTGTATATATATCTACTTACACACCATTCCACTCATACACACAGTATTCCACTGTGTTTGTGTGTATCTATGTATGTCTGTGTGTGTGTATATATCTACATATATACAGTATGTGTGTGTGTATATAAAGTATATATACAGTGTGTGTATATAGCTTACCTAATTGATGAGTTTGGGACAGGAAAAGTACCTTATATAAGGAAAGTACCTCATATAAGCAGAGTAAGCCAATTGGATTCACTTAATGGGATTAAAATGATACACACAGAGAGGACAGAAAAGAAGTTCCCATGTGTTCATTGAATACAAAAGAGAAACATTTTAACAACTGTTAGTATTCAAAATACAAAAATGAAGCAAGTAAGAGATAAAATTCGTGTTTTGATTAAGAAGGCCTCTCAGTGAGTTTTTTTATGCAGTTTTATTGTAACAGGTTTCTCTTCATTACCTTTGAAGCAGTTTAAACACATACATACACACGCACACATACACACACACACACACACGTACACACAAACACAGTGGAATACTCTTCAGTCTTAAATAGGAAGAAAATTCTGACATATGCTAGAATATAATGAACCTTGAACACATTATGCTAAGTGAAATAAGCCAGTCACAAAAAGATATATGCTGTCTGATTTTACTTTTATGAGGTACTGAAAAAAGACAATAATGTATGACTGCCCTTTATAAGGTATTCAGAGTAGTCAAATTCACAGAAGCAGAACGTAGAATGGTGGTTGCCAGGAGCTGGGAGGGGAGGGAGTTATTGAGGGTATCAAGTTTCAGTTTTGCATGATGAAAAGGGTTATATGGATGGAAGCTGGTGATGACTGCACAACAATGCAAATGTACTTAATGCCACTGAACTGTACACTTAAAAATAGTTAAGATGGCAAATTTTATGTTTTCCCACAACTAAAAATAAAGGATGCATATTATATTTTTAACCAGATGATAACTTCTAGGTTTGTGAGAAAAAAAAAGAGATGGTGGGGGACAGGCATTGTCTGCTGTATGACTTGCCTAGGTCTTGGTCTAGGCTTAGTGAAAAAGGAAAATGGCCACCAGGCATGGTAGCTCATGCCTGTAATCCCAGCACTTTGGGAGGCCGAGGCAGGTGGATCACTTGAGGTCTGGAGTTGGAGACCAGCCTGGCCAACATCATGAAACCCCGTCTCTACTAAAAATACAAAAATTAGCCAGGCATGATTGCAGGCACCTGTAATCCTGGCTACGTGGGAGGCTGAGTCAGGAGAATCCCTTGAACCCAGGAGGCGGAGGGTGCAGTGAGCTGAGATCACACCACTGTACTCCAGCCTGCTCAACAGAGTGATACTTCATCTTAAAAAAAAAAAAAAAGGAAAACGGTTTTTTAACTATTTCCATATATTAAATTATTCATGATAGTAATATTATGATTATTGTATTACGATTCAAAATTCACAGCAGATAATATTAAACATGCATTGAAATACCAGAAATGCTGTAAACATTTGCTACTCAAAGTGTGGCCTGAAACCCAGCAGTATCAGGATTCTCAGGTGGTTCAATTTGTCCATTCGTTTGAGAAGCACTGTTGTAAGCTTTCAAGAACTGCAAATTCAGCAAACAATCACACTTGATCAGTTGACATGGAAAGACAACACATCATTAGAGATGTATTATTCTACTGTGAGTTAAATTGAGAAAAAATGTCCATGTTTTACTGTTCTTTACATTCTCAAATATTATTAAAACTGTATCCATTTATTGCCTTCAACATAGAAAATGATTAAATTGAACCACAAGTTTGATATAATGTCAATAACAATATTTTCTGAAGATTCTATATGCCACTTTCATAGAAGTGAAATGATTTTAAAAAGCAAAGAGCCAAGCACAAAGCTCTTAATAAGTGGCTGATGGGAGAGTTGGTAGCTTTAAAATTCAATGAACTCATTATTACAGCAGAACTAATGCATCGCGTAATAATAAATTTGCCAGGGGAAGTACTGACCCTCATAAATGTTCAAGAACAATAAAATTCTGGTCACTGGTAACGTGAGAAAAACCACTAATACCCACAGCCAACTGTATTCACTTAATGGGATTAAAATGATACAGAGAGAGAGGACAGAAAAGAAGTCCCCATGTGTTCACTGAATACAAAAGAGAAACATCTTAACAAATGTAAGTATTCAAAACACAAAAGTGGAGCAAGTAAGAGATAAAATTCATGTTTAGATTAAGAAGGCCTCTCACTGAGATTTTTTAAGTGCTCGTATGCTAAAACAGTTCCCCTCATTACCTTTGAAGTAGTTTAATTCAATGCTGAGGATACATTTAACACTTGAAACAAAAAATAAGTTTCTGATAGAAAGACAAAAATCAGTGATTCTATACAAAGCAGAGATGACAGGGAGGGATAACTGGAGTTAGATTCTGTCTCTGACATCAGGGCATACTTGGCTGGAAAACATTTTTTCCACTTAATGATAATTTTTAAAAGTTATTGGAATCTCTGCCTGTTTTCATATCCTTTCCCTCTGGCAAACTTCCATTCACTCTGCCTTTTGCAATAGTAAAAATAACTAAATTTGACTCAATAAAACCAAGTATTATTTTACAAGCACAAACTGAAAGTCAACCCAAGGTTTGGCTTGTTGTTTTTTGAAATTGGTGCTAATTTTAAGCAACAATTCAGAGAATCCCTGGAGGTTTACATGAGCTTATTAGTAGCAAAGTCATTTTTAAGTAATTCAAAGTGTTTTCAAGAGCCAGAAAGAAACTCTTTACACTGCTGAATCACTTGGCAACTTCCACATACCTACCTCGTGTTCTTGTTACCCAGAAGACAGCAGCAGAGTTTGAAGTAAAACCTCCCTCTGTGACAGTATTAAAAGCGAGATATTTGACTCTTGATTTTCTGTATTGGAATAACTACGGCATCTTAAAACTTAACTAGGGGTCCACAGGTGAGGTCTTAAGAGATGGACTTAGTACTCTCATAAAGGTCTTACTCTTATTTTATCAGTTACATGGACCAACAGCTAACATTTTACTGAGCAAAACAAGAAATTAATAAGAAGTAAAAAATGGGAGAAATGATGGGTGTGGTGGCTCATACTTGTAATTCCAGCACTTTGGGAGGCGAAGGCACGAGGATTTGAGCCCAGGTATTCAAGACAAGCCTGGGAAACATAGGGAGACCCTATTTCTACCAAAAATGTTTAAAACTTACCTCTACACATATTCCAAAAAAATAATAAATTTAAAAATTGGCCAGGCATAATGGTGCATGCCTGTAGTCCAAGCTACTCAAGAGGCTGAGGTGGAGCCTGGGAGGTGGAGCCCCTTGAGTGGCTGGGACTACAGGCACGCGCTTGAGCCTGGGAAGTAGAAGCTGCGGTGAGCCATGATCGCACCACTACACTCCAGCCTGGCCTACAAAGTGAGACATTGTATCAAAAAAAAGAGGGGGTGGGGGAGAAAAGGTGTAAGAATTGAGAAGTCACCCTCATGCTGTGATAAATATCTGCAAGCTTCAGCAACTGTCAGCTGAAACAATTTGAATAGTAAACGTTTTTGTGTCAGAAGAGAGCTACACTGAAGGCCTTTGACAGTGGTGCAAATGTGGGAGGCATAAAGCTGATACTTGAGGACCTAATGAGAGTTGTGACTGGGCCTGCATCCAAATGCCTGCTGTTACCAGTGATTCAGAAACAGTGGGCTCACGCAAGAGCTGAGAGGCGGTTCGGGCCCCATCATGGTCTGCACTGAGCACATCTTACAAGGAAACCTGATTTGTGGCTCTTAGGAACCTAAAATCATAGACTGTTCAAAGAAACTGGAAATGTTTCTAGGAAGGAAGCTGGGGGCCCCACATAAACATCCTCACCAGGGAAAGAAACTGAGACCCAGGAATTCAAAAGACATCTCTTCCAAGAACCCAAATCATCATCTAAAAGAGACATTACACTTGATTTCCCTTCAAATTAATTCAGCTTTGTCCAATAATGTGAAATGAAGATACTGTAAATATGCAAATGCCCCAAGTTCTCCTTAAAGTTATTTTTGCCTCAAACAGTGTTGAATAATTAAATTTATGTGCGTTCCAAAATGCAAAGCTAAAGTACTATAAAGGTTTTCCTGTGGCCCCCAGTGACTATTAAGAGTACTTCAAAATATTCAGAATCATAGAAAAACAGCTTCTTCATCTAGACAGAGACTGCTATTTGCTTCAGCAAATACTGGGTCATTTAGAAGACAGTGTCAATTTTATTGCTTTTTGAAATGTTGTGTAAAGCATGGTACTTAACAATTTGCACACTGGGCAATTTCCATCTGTAAGTTTAAATATATGTGATAAGAAAAAGTACATGCATATTATGAATATATAAAATTTTTCAAAATCATCTTTACATAGAAATTTCTTTACACAAACATCTTAACTTTAAAAAAAAATAGCGAATGGCAAGAACGCTCTAAGACTGCAGAAAATCCAGCTTTCTGTTTAAGCAGCCTTTCACTGAGAGACACGAGTGATGGCAGATGAAGGCCTCTTAAGAATAGACTCAACAGAAAATGACAGTGGTTCATTCACCGAGAGTTTTGTTCCAACTTGTTTGGCTACAAAAAGGTCTTTTGCACATCTATCTATTGTAAATGTGTACTTCTGGTTCTCCTTAACTAAACACTCTCTGTGTTTCTTAGGGGTCTCTTCAAAGGCCTCTTTGACAAATGGTGTTTTCAACTCAGGACCTGATTTGTCATTAAGCGTTTGCTGGAATAATGAGTGGAATGGATTATGTCTAAGTGGCAGAGGGTGCCTGGTGTTTTCTTTGCTGATCTTCGTTAAGACGTGCCCTTGAGCTGCCAGGGAGTCCGTGTCAACAATGGGAGAGAAATTCCGTCGGGGTGGGGAGAACGCGGACCTCTCTGGGACAGCCTGATGACCCTGAAGGTCACTTCTCGTGGTCTGGATCTCAGGAGTGTGAGGCAGCACCAGGGAGCCTTCCAATTTCGACGGCATCATGTCATGCTCTGCACTGAGTCCATCCTGGACTCGTGGCCCCTTCAAGTCCCAGCTGGCCCCAGGCTTCAGGGCTTGAACCGAGGTGGTGGCATTTAGCAGGCATTGCTGGTAGAGGAGGGTGTCACTAATGGGACCGCACTTAGGCCAAACTAAAAATCTCGAGGACAAGGGATACTGTCTGTAAGTCGCGGCCACGCTGACATTAGAAGAAATTAGTTCCATATTCCCAGACCCTGAATACTGCATGGTTAAATCAAGGCAGGTGGGCAAAAAATTACAGAAGTCCTTGCTTGGTGGTTCTACTGGGCTGGAGCTATAGGCACTTTTGAAGGAGCTGTAGTCAGGTCCAGGCACCATGCGGTTGGGCAGGAACAGGGCAGCAGCTTGAGACGTTTCCAGCATCTCCCTCTCTTTATATTCTCTCTCCAGCATAATGTTCTCCAACTCTTTATCAGCAAAGGCTCTTCTTTTCCTCATCCTGTCACTAACTGGGGAAGGTAGAGGGAAGGTCCCTCCTACGTAAGTCTCCGCTGGAATGGGGCGATAGCCTAAAAGAAGCAAAGATTGCACGTGAAAGAGACTGACATCTACGGAAGAAAAATCTGGAAACCCAGAAGGCAACAGCAACACTACAAATCAGCAGAACAATTATTTACAGTTTTGTCTCACTAATATTTTTATACAGAATGCAAAAGTACAGGTTAGGTTTAAAATCGTTTCCTGGGAGGGTGAAGGATATCCACCTTGCAACCTGTTGGTGTTATTGTTGCTGTTGTTCTTGTTGTTATAGATGTGTTTGCTTGCTTGCTTCGAAAGGCATACTTTACTGATTGAAATTTTAATATTTTTCCAAGGCCCCCTATGCATTAAGAGACAAGACTATTCATCTTGCATCAATCAATGTTTTATTATCCATGTCATTTTTTATTATTAAAAAATATATCTATACCTAGAGCTGATGTCACTTTTATTTTCTAAAGATGGTTCATTATGTACACAGTGTAATAGCTGTAGAATAATCCAAGGAGAACTAGGAAAAAAGAGAAAGAAAGAAAGAAAGTTAAAGGAGATTAGTGAGTGGAAAAAGAAAAAAAAAGAGTTAAGGAAATGGAGAAGCATAGAAAATTGAAAAGAGCTGTTAACTAGTCAAACACACTCTGCAGTGAACTATTTAACCAGGCCCCTTCCCCTGACTACCAGTACAAACAAAACAAAATAAAACAAAACCCATAAAAAGGGGGGAGAGTATTCCCTCCTCTATTGAAAATAACTGTTCTAAAACATTTTTCCCAAGCTCTAATCATTTTGGCCAGATACCAAAATGGTTGAACAAGCAATCATTAGAACACAGGCTCAGTCATCACATGAATAGGAACAAAGTCAAAAACAAAGATTAGTGTAACATAAATAGAATTCCAGGAGGCATAAAATACGCAGAGTATGGGGATAAAATACTTGGAGAATTTTATCATCCCCAAGTACTCACCTCTATCAAATTTGTTTGAAGGGTACATTGTTATATTTGTATTTACATAGAGACAAACCCACCATACTCATTTGCAAATAAAATAAAGTTTGAAAATTAATGTTTCCATTTCTACGGTAAGTTTTTGCCAGGAAGTTATTTAGCTGAATTTACTATTCCATTTAGTCCTCGCACTGCTCAAGTTGCTTTGGCACAAGTTCAGTATATCAATGTGACCCTATTATTATAAATCTGTTTATCCAGTTTGTAACCAAATTAATTTTTAATGTATAAGAAACCACTCGAAGGTCAGAGGTATACAACACGTGATGGGACACACACCAACTTCAAAACCTGTCCAGAACCAATAAAATTCACCATACAAGAAAAAAAACAGAATCCAAATGTCTACTTAAAAATTTTTGTTTACTTTCAAGCTGAATTTAATGCAGTGGCAGTGATTAAAGCAAACGTTAACTTTCCCTTATTTACATTTTTTTAATTTTAAAGGAAAACGGTTAAAAATAGCCAATATGTTCTTAAAAAGGTCAGCAAATAAATTCCATACCCAAATAGAGTTGCTTTAAAAACTCAGTAATATTTTAAGAAAAATTAACGTATCCCCAGGCTTTCGTGAAAGTGAAAACATGGAGAGAGAAAGATTTCACACCGTTTGCGTTCAGCCTCCACTTCGCTTGCTGGATTCAAAACCTTTTTCAGATTCTATAACCTTGACTGTCAAGAATGGTAAAATGAAGTTTGGAATCACAGGAATTACTCAAGTAATCCAGAAGGAAAAAAAAGTACAATGAAAAAGAGTGGAATCTGAGGTTGAACTCCCAGACTAAAGGTCTTTATTAGTTGTGCGCAGCTGTAAAATTCCTCACCTGACTTAATCTATTCAGCTCCGACAACTAAGAAAAGTGGAGGTGGTTATGTTGTTTTGTTTTGCTTTGCTTTATTTACTTCCTTCCATCTGCTCCAGGATCACTTGGCAGTATATATTTGTACATCCCTCACACGGGGTAAATTTCACATGCACTCCACATTAACACATGAACCACTAAGCAGACAACCAAATGATAGGGATTCTTAAACTGGTGGTGACAAAAACCTCAGCAGGTATGTAAGAATCATTTTCCCAGGTGGTGGTTTCCTTCCTAGAGGAAAACTTTCTGGCTCAGGGGCCATGCTAATCTTCTCCGTCTGGGTTCAGTTTTAGCATATGGGCTCAGAACACTTAAACAAAACCTTTCTAATAAAAGTACCTTCCCTTTAGATAGCACTTTAACAGATTAATAAATACACTTTGTGCCTGATTAATGAGAGTCACTCAATTCGGTTTAAAAGGCTGAAGGATAATTTTGTTGCTTTACCTTCTAAAATGCTTTTGGCCAGCAAACTGGGGGCTCTGACTTGCCTCTGGTACACAGCTTTGCGCTCGAAATTATTCTGTTTCCCAGAAAGCCCCTTCTTGTCCTGTAAACACAAGAAACATCATCAAAAATAATGCCCTGGAAGAAAATGTGAGCGAGAAGAGGGAAGGACGGGGTGTCAGCAAATCTTCTAGAAACTCTCCCTCTTCTAAATGTATCGAAGTTTCCCATTCCGTGTGAAAAAATAATTACAAACGAATTAATATCAGCACCCCTTAATCCTAGGGCAAGGAGCTGGAACCTCCGGCCAGCTGATGAGCACAGTCATTCCAGACTCACTACGCAGACCTTTATATGGGCAGAAGAGAAGGGACATCCCGCAGGTAAGTGAAAAAGTGAAATCCCTAGTCGGGGAGACTGTAGACGCCCGGCCTTAAGACGTGGTTGCGTCCTGGCTGGGTTTTGGGCGTCCACCTGTTGTGTAGAAGGTGCCCCAAGGCCTGCAATTACTCCTGGGTCCGGCTGCAAACCCCAGATTTGCGCATTACGGACGCCCGTCCTCGCCTCCGCATCACCGCCAGCTGGTGGCATTCTGGGCCCACCCATGCCCGCGCCCTACCCAGCATATGCTGCAGAGAACGCGTGGGAACGCAGGGGCGGCGACGACCCGTGCAGGACGCGGGAGGAGCCCTGGATCCGGTGTCTTTGGCATCCAGCGCGCTCTCCTGGGCCCTCGAGAGGCTTTCCAGTGGGGTCGCTGCCTTTAGCGATCCGCTTACTCCCAAGCTCCTCTTCGCCAAAAAGTAAAATAAAAAATCCTCCCTGGTCCTGAGTCTGGGAGAAGGCCCTGTGAAGCCTCGCCAGCTGAGCTCTCCCTGCGCCGGCGCACAAGGAAATAAATACAAAATCGGAGGTTCAAGAGCCTCTCTGGGAAAGAAAACCCTGGCTCTCCTCTCAGCTGGAGTCCTCCGGTGGGAAGCACGTGCTCTCAGGTAGTTTACAGGAGAGTAGCTTCGGATTGATGCCCTTGGGCTGCAAGCATCTAACTTCTCATGCACTTTTTGTCTCATCCGTAAAATGCGTGTTCCGGAGATCTCAAACGTCCGGGTGAGCGCGGAAGCTCCGAGTGCATGCGTGCTGCGTGGTTCTTTTCCTTGACCATCACTAGTACCGCAGTGAAGAGCCTGGAGCTGCACCCCGTGGAGAGCGGATCAACCACTCCAGCCCCCAATCCCGCCCCTCAACACCACGAAAATACACTTCTAAATGTAAAAAAAAAAAAACAAAACAAAACAAAAAAAAAAACAGCAAACTGATTTTCTTACGACGTTCCAAATGGGCCTAATCACTTTCGAGGCCTCTCTGCCTGCTTTTTAATACAAAAACATTTCCCAAGCTCCCCAGCGATGCCCGCTTTCTCCCTCCCGACCCTGCTTGCCAATGTAGGCAGAAAAGCGTTCTTACCATCCTTCCGAGGGAGTGCCGGGCGCCGCTAGGCCCTGGGCGCGGGGGTGTGGATAGCCGCCCCGTCCCCTCCAACTCCCCCACCTCCATTGTGGCCCGGGACGCCCCGGCGACGCGCGCCCGGGGCCGGGCGAGTACGCACCTCGGTGGCCTGCTGCCTCCGGAGCGCCACCTGGGCGGCCATGACGCGCTGCCGCTCCACCACCAGCAGGCAGTTGGCGCACTGGCAGTCGCGCCAGCGACAGAAGCGCTTGTGGCCCTTCAGGCAGGACACCACGCCGTGGTTGCGGCAGCGCGCGCACTTGGGCGTGCGGCTTAGCTTGCGCGGCTCCGCGCCGCCGCCCGCAGGGGTGCCGCGCTCTGGGGGCCCGGTGCCCGCCGGCGAGGCCTGAGGCGCGAGCGGCGGCCTCGGCTGCAGTCCCCCCTGCGGCTCCGGCGGGCCGGGCATCCCCGGGGGCGCGCCTGCCTCCTCGCCGTCGCCCTCTTCCTCCGCGTCTTCGTCCTCCTCGTCGTCCTCCTCGTCGTCCTCTCCGTCCCCGTCGGCCGGCGGCGGCGGGCTGAGCCCGGGGGGCGTTGACCGCGGCGCCTCGCAGCCGTCCTCTTCCAGCTCCAGGCTCTCGACATCGATCTCCCAGTCTCCGGGCGTCGACCCAGCCTGCGGGTCGGCCATGGCGCTCGGGGCCTCGCTGGGGCCTGAGCTCAGCGGCCCGCTCTCTGAGGAAACACAAAGAAATCCAAAAACGCACCGGCCGCCGTCAGGGACCATCCCTGAGCCTCCAGCCCAAAGCTCCCAGTCTGTCCGCCTCCGGCCCCATGAGTTATCCAGTTCTCATTACACGTCCCTCCCTTCCAGGCCACACGTGCCTTTAGTGTATCTCTAGGGCCCCCAGGGATCCACAACCCAGCAAAGGTTTTATTTTATTAATTCTAAGTGCTCTGTGAGCACCTGACCTTTAACCGCAGCCCTCTCTGGCTTTACACAAGCTCTCCAGACAAGTCCCTGGGTAACTCACTGATCACACACACAAAGTATTGTGTCCAACTAGGCCGGCCCAGGTCACTTGTTAGGTTTCCCCATACCAACCAGTACGGCCATGATGCACATAAAACTGTCCGTGGAAGACTGTTTTTCTTTTGATTACAAGGGGCCCTTCGGACCCACTGAAGTACCACTGCACGCTTCCCAAATGCCTCTCATCAGCCTGCACCACGACAAGGAACCCTCCTTGGGATCGAAGAGGCGAAGAGGTCCTCTCAATCCTCCTCCCCAAAATAATCAACTGAAAACCAAAATTTTGCTGTCATTAGAGTCCCATAGGGGCACAGAGCACAAAGCTACAAATGCCCGACCAGCCTTAAAAGTACTTAGGGGGCACAGGGCTGAGCCTCGTGGGCCCGCTGTACTTAGGGCTTGGTTTACATCTTTAAGGCAAGGCATCCAAGTCAAATAGAAAAGGTGAAAGATGATTCACGCCCTTTGCCCCCCCCCCTCCACACCCCGAGCGGCATCACAGCACTCACACTCACCAAAACTTTGAGACCCGGACTGGCAGCCCAGTCAAAAGATATCCAGCTTTAGGTTCTGGCGCTAGGGCTGCTGGCTGTGCATGCAAACAGAAATCGGGGTCGCTACCCTCAAACACGACACCAGGAGCTGATAGGTGGAGACCCGGAAAGACCCCCCTGGATGGTGAAGGGGCGGCAGAAGGTGGAGGGAGGAGGCGAGTCAAGTCCTCAGCGACCTAGCCCAGCACATCCGGAACTCTGCAAAGTTCTGCTCGATCTTCTGCAGCCTCGGGCGCCTCACCTTGCTGAGGTCGCTTTGGGCTTCCTCTGACCCAAGCTGGGCGGGAAAGGTCGGGCCGCCCCCGCCTGGCTCAGATCGCTGGCTCACTGGGCGGGCGGGCGCAGCTGCGTTCAGCGCAGCACCACTGGCTTCGGTCTCCAGACCGCGCTCCCCTTTCTAGCATTATCCACTCCGGCCCAGAGCTTTGCGTCCTCTGATTGGCCGGTTGTCAGGCGGTGTGTACACTGATTGGCCGAGACACGCCGGCCCGGCGCCCTCTGCCTCTCCGCGGTCTACACCCTCCTCCGTGCACCGCACCGCCAGAGTCCGCCTGCGGGGCCTTCGGTGAAGCCGGGTCGCCTGTCCAGAGTCTAAACCCGAGGTATGACCGGGCCTGCGAGAGGGAAGTGGCCATTTATCTCGTGGACTGGGAAACAAGCAGAGATACACTCAGGAATGCGTTGTCCACTAAACAAAGTGATAAACGACGAGGAAGAGATCAGAAAGGCCAGTATTGCTCTCTATCAGCATCGCAAGTATTTCTGCGACTCAATCAATCATTAAGCCAAACTGGGCGTAAAAATGATGCCTCTCTATCGGGACGTACAGCGACATCCTTCTTTCTCCTACAAAAGTACATCATTGCTTACCTGGCACCGAAGCTCCTAGTTAGCGTACAAATAGCCTGTCCATATTTCTGCCTCCAGTGCCAAATAGTTCCTCATTAACCTTCACCAAGCCTATGTGGCAGGTGGCCAAGTCAACTACAAGTCACTTACATTTTTCTGCTATATCAATTGCTACTACAGTTAATTTGGGGACGATCAGAAATGCATGCTATTAAGAGATTTAGATAAATATATTCACCTTAAGCATGCACTTAAACAAAACTCTTTTTTAAAAGATGACTGCTTTTTAGTGTGCATAATTGTTTTTATAGACTTTCTAACGACTCCCTCAAAAAATCCTTTACAAAATGTTTAACAATAAGGTTAAATTTTCAACATGTTAAAAAAAGGAATTAGTCTTCTAATGTAACGTTGCATTCTATTTCTTGAACTAAATTTAAAACAATAGAGACGCTTTTCTAGCTGCAGCTGTAAATAATCAAGACCTCTAGAGTAGGATCGGTTTAGGAGACTTTACAAAATTGGGTGTCATTGCACTGAGCACACAGTAGGCCTGCAACAAATATTTATTGAAGGGTGGGAATTCCTGGCTTAACTCCAACGTTACTTTTCTCCGAATTTGTCAGAATGTTAAAAGTTAACCTGGCTCCGAGAAGTAGGAGCAAAGGCAGCTTAGGAACTACTGTGAAACTAACGCTACCGGCCGGAAGTACAGGTATTCGCAAGCCCTTAGTGATGTTGGAAAATTCCTCCCCGGTGACCAGGCATTGGGATTCCCATTTGTGCGGATGCTTCTTCCCAGAGCCTCTTGCGAAGCCCAATGAAGGAAATAGAGAAACACTCCTGCTTATTCCTGTCGGCTTTTCGGTAGCTCTGGCGACTCACAGGATGACTTGGGAGCGGTGCGCACTCCGACAAAGGACAAGGGGTCACACAAACTGTTACCGCCTCTCCCTTGACACCACCTTGTAGCACCAGTTTCTTTTTGCACATTTTTTTGAACTCACTCATCAAAGCACATTTTCTTCACCTACATTGGAGCGTTTAAACTCTTGACCGCAGCAGAAATATGTTCCTATCCCCGTTTTTCCAACGACGAAACTGAGGTTCAGAGAGGAGCCCTGGATCACCCAGTAGTCTCGGGAAGAGCAATGGACCTTGTCGACCTGGTTGACTTCTGTTCTGAAGTCCCAGAAACTTTGCAGAGCCCCTCACTCCCAGCAAGAAAGACTCGCCGTGGGTTTGCTTTTTAAAATTTTACTCCCCCGCACCCCTTCTGATTTTAGTATCTAAGGTTACTACCAGCAGCCCTCCTGTATCAGGACCCAGTACGTTTTTATCAAATCATTCTGTTTTTTCCACGGTCTTCCCCTGCTAGCTACATTTCTGCCTTTGCAAACAGGTATTACAGTGCTTCTGCCCCGCGAGCTATATGCAAACTACAAACCCCCACCACCGCTGGCCGCGTGTGCAAGCGGTTGGCAGGCTGTGCTTTTCTTTTATTTATTGCTTTTAAGGTTAGGGGTGGTGGTAAGGAGATGAAATCATTAGCCCCTTCACCAGTTGTTTTAAATGTTAAGAAACAAAATCAAGAAAGTAGGTTTGCTAACTTTGGGAAACTAGATTGAGGGGAAGGGAGACCGGAGGAAGAACAGGAGGAGAAAGGGGTGTAAGCCTCTGTTTCCAAAACTGAAAGTAAATGAGCAGCCAAGCAGCTCTTGAACTAATTAGAAATTTTAAAACTGCGACATAAGAAGGAAACAAGTGGGATTTGTGTACAATAAACCACGCTAGCTGAGGCCAAATGGAAGATGGGACTGCAGGTCCCAGAGTACGGAGAGAACGAGGCCCTCAGAATGTTCTGGCAGAGCCACCAGCCATCCTCCTGTATGTGCTCCATCTGTACCGACCTAGGAAAAGCTGAGCCCCAGTGCTTCCTGGAGGACCTTAGCCCGTGGGTTTCAGCGAGGTGAGCTCAGGATTGCTTCCTCCCAGGCATTCAACCCTCACCCCCAGCAAAAACGTGCACAAAAGCCCCACTGCCCTCTCCAGACATCTTGCCCATCTCCACGTGCCCGGCCGGTCCCACCCTCCTTACACACCCGTCTGCTGCACCGGGGAACAAGCAGCTGTGATCATAACCCAGTTGAATTACACTCAATCCCTCCGCCCAGAATGCCTCCAGAGAATCAGGATCCCAGCAATTACCGGGAAGCGAGGTCAAGGGGCGGGGCGAGGGGGAGGAGAAAGAGGGTCTTTATCCTGGGACGAACTTCAGGAAGTCCGAGAAGCTCCGAAATTCAATGCGAAAATATGTACATTTTGGGAAAGGGGAGGAGTAATTATCATAGTTTTTATAGGATTGTGAAAGGAATCTACGGCTGCTCAAACTGTTTAGTAAACTAAATATTCAGAGGGAATCGGAGCCAGAGGGCCTGGGCCCGAACTGTTTGCTCCACTGGCTAGGTGACCTCAGTCAGTTATTTTTCTGAAGCTCGGTTGCCTCATCTGCAAAGGGGAAAGAGTAGCCTTCCTTGGCCTGGCTCAGCAATTACTAGGATAGCGGGTCTTCACAGGTTAAGAGTTCAGTACAGACGTAGATTTCCTCCGGAGGTGGCAGCACAGGCAGCCCGGGAGGGCCCGGCCAAGGCGTGCCTTGAAAACTTGATGGAAAGTCGAGGGCGCAAGGAATCCAGCTCCCCTCTGGAGGTCCCTCTCTTAAAAGGGGTCAGGCCGTGACTGAGGACCTGGTGAGGTGAGGAAACAGAAGTCCTTTGCCTTGTAAACTGACACCAAATTACAAAGAACAATTCGGAATCCCTCTTGTAAATTACAAAGCAACTGGGCTGCTGTTGACTCAGCCCACAGAGCTCAGCTGGCGGAGTTTGCCTCTCGGAACTGACCGGCCAGAGGCCCGCTTCCCCCTCTGCCTCCCTCTCCCTTTACCCCAAACCTCTCTCACCCTGTACCCCTTCCCCTTCTGGCGCTGCTCGGACCCACCCGGTGAGAAGCCCTCTTTGAGCGAGCCACGTAAGGGAAACTGAACCAAAAAAAGAAGCAGGCTCAGCACGCGGGTGGATGGCTTGAGGCCAGGAGTTCGAAACCAACCTTGGCAACATGAAGAAGCCCCGTCTCTACTAAAAACGGAAAAAATTAGCATGCGTCTGTAGTTCCAGATATTCAGGAGGCTGAGGTGGGAGGATCGCTTCAGCCTGAGAAGTCGAGGCTGCAGTGAGCCGAGATCGCGCCACTGCACTCCAGGCTTAGGCGACAGAAGTGAGACCCTGTCTAAGAGAGAGAGAGAGGTGGATTTCTTTTTTGTTGTTGTTTCCTGGATGAAGGTGGGTTTTTTTCCTCAAACACCCTGCCACAAATTTAAAAATAAATAAAGGAGGAAAGTGAGTTTCATATTGGCTCCCGCTCACCCATCTAGTTCCTTTTGCGAATCCCACCCCACCCTGTTCCCCACGGAGCCAGGCAGCTCTCGTGACCGCCCTCTCGCGTGGCCACATAGGCTCGGATCCCATTCCGGAGTCCCGACTTCTGCAGCCTGGCCCTGCCACCTCCCACTTCACTCACAGAGCTAATCGCGGCGAGTTGATCCTGGCGCGAGCATTCCCCCACAGATCCCCCACCTCCGCCCCGACTCTGCCGACCGCCCAGCTTGAAGGCCGAGCGCTGGGTCTCGGAGCCTGACAAAGGCGGGTTAGAATGCAGATCTGCCCCTCCCTGGCTGGGAGTAGTGAGGAGGCCCCTTAACCTTCCTCAGTGCCTCAACTTTCCTCAACTGCAAAATGGAGTTCACCTAAAAGGGGGAGATGCGTGTAGACGCCGTGGCACGGTGATCCGCCCATACTGAGCATTCAGTGCTTGGGAGTACTTTGTATTATTTTTGTTGTTATTTTAACTCCATGAACTGGCCTGCGGAGAGCCCGAGGTTGGGGGAAGTCCGAGGCCCGATTTCCTCTTACTCCACCCAACTTTACAGCTTCGGAGGCCTCCAGAGGAGGCTGGGGGCCAACAGGAACCTTCTCCCTCCACCTCCAGCCTGAGTCGCCTCGCTAAATCAACCTGCCGCGAACGCCCAGGGTGGCGGCTGACGTTTGGAAACGTCTGAGCATCCCAACAGAAGTGCTTTGCTGTGACCGGCTGTGGCTGTGGTTTCTCCAGCGCTGACCTCGAACGCACCTCCTCCTGTGGAAAGCTACTCAACATTGTACTGTCTCACGACTTTGACCGGCTGCGGACGCAGCAAAATAAATAATCCCAGATGGGATTGCGGAGATATGATTTCCCAATTTACTTTGCGTAATCAAATATACGACCTGTCACAAGCCATGGGGGTGGGAGAGGGGAGCTTGCGTGAGATAACTGGTCTCCGCCAGGCTGTTCGAATTCTCTCTTTCCCTGCTCCGCGCTTCCAAAAAGCTGAAAGAAAAGGAGGGTGCGACCTGGACTCTCGTCTCTCCTCCGTGGGAAGCAGGATTTAAATCATAGACACATAAGGCCGAAGGAGAGGCGCTGAGTCCACTCCCTCGATTTACAAAGGAAAGGAAAAGTGAAGTTCGGAGAAGTTCATAGAGTTGCTGGAGGACACAGCTAAAACAGTGGCTGTGCGGGATCAAAAAGTAACTCCAGCTCATGCCTTCATGCAGTCTTTTCAAATGGGCTCTTTGCAGCGGGATACAGAGTCAGAAGCCGACTGTAAAGTCATCGTGCCTTAGCATATCTGTCTGGAGGATCCGCCGGCCGACCTCGGCAGCTTCCATCCTCCAGGCTGGGAAACGTGGCTCAATTCACTTGGGGAGGCTAGCAGCAGCCAGGAGATGAGGCAACTGCAGATTTTTCTTGACTTCTCAGTACTCATTCCAAACGGTCCTCGGGGGAGGTAGATACCCCGGGCTGGAGTGGGGCCCTGGGACTGTGGCCCTGCTGTGGAAGGCAGGCCTGAGAGGGCATGTGGCTGGTTGCCACATCAGGAGACACACAGCTCTCCAGCTCTGAGAGCCTCCTTGCAGCCCCTAGGGGGCCTCACGACTCACTGAAACAGTAAACCCTCAACTCTGAGAACTTTCCACTCCCTACTCCCATTCCATTTTGGGGCTTTATATTTCAAGGGGACAGACTTTACCCACGATGAAATCACTCTCCATATTTTCCCAACAGTCTAACAACCAGGTAGAGAGGAATCAAGAGAGGGAGGGGGATGCCAAGTGTTGGTAGGGCAGGTGCTGTGATGAAAAGTTAATTTCTTCCATGTGTATAAACCACTCTGCAAATCTTTTCGCCTTCCTGGGCCTAGGGTTCCTTGACTGTAAAATAAAGGAGGGAAATTCATTGATTTCTAGTTTCTGTCTCAAATGTTAAAGACTATAACAAATCTTACCTCTCATCTGATAGACTGCTTGCTTAGGTAGCAAGGTCAAGGGTATGAAGAAAGGCCAAGATGGACAGGAGGAGGAGGAGAGGAGAAGGAAAAGAAGGTAGGGTGGGGGGAATTAGAAACAGCTTTGGTTTTGGCATTTTGGTGATACTTTTGCTCCTCTATGCTTGTGCTATTAACCTTATCTAGTTAAAAATGAGGGAGAGGGGCGAAATCTATCAACTAGGGAAACGATGGGACATGGAGCAGTTTCACAAAAGATTCAGTTCCCTAGAGCCCAGATCCAATAAGGATTCTTTCAAGTGACAAAGGTTACCACAAGTCACACAGGTTCCATAATCCTGTGACTTCTAGGTCAGGTTCATTCTGGCTGGACTTTAAGCCCAAAATTACCAGGCCTCCTTAGCCTTGTCCTGTGCGAAGCTGATTCTGAGGTCTGAGTTTCAGCTCTGTGGAGAGTTTCTGCTCTGTCTCAGCTCCTTTGCTGTTAGGCCCAGGAAGTCTCTCTGAAAAGTGTTCTTGCTGGAGGAGAGAGTCCCCTGAACTCTGTCAGAAGAATCCCTATGCTCAAATTTTACCCAAGCCTGGGAGAAGACTTGCCCAGAACACATGCTCCATAGTGTTTGTCAGGATGGAGTGGGAGTGAGGAATGCGTGTCTCAGAGGAGGGATCAGACTGTACTCGAGGGCTCTGTCGTTGGATAGCCAGCGATTCCCCAGGATGTCCAAGTGACCGAAGTGTGATCCTATGTTTTACAGCCAACTGGCAAAAGTGCAGACACCTTTACAGAGTACTTGACCTGTCCATGAAATAAGTAGCAAAAAATAGATAGTAAGACTGCAGGGATTCATCTGTTCTACTCCAGATTTTGCCAACTAAAGTAACCTTTATTTAACCTTGGGTCACTTTTCTCACCATCACCCCTTTAGCCTTCTGCAAAATGAAGAGACTGAAGTGAAACCGAGTCACCTCGAAAGTCCCTTCCCACATTTTTTGTAGTTCTAAGTGGGGTGAGAAAATGGAAAAGCCTTGCTCGAGGGTTTCTCCACGGGGGATGTGGGGGCGGGGGCAAGAGAAAGAGGGGACAAGGAGAGACCAAAGCCAGCTTCCAGCGCGCTTCTTATAACAAGGCGCCACATAAACTTCAAGGGCCTGTAGGAAATCTTCTCTTTGATAACGCTGACCCCAGAGAGCAGGCGGTGTTCTAAAGAGGGAGGTGAGCAAGCTAAGGGAGCGGCGAAAGGAAATGTCACTTGCTTCCCACTGACTTAACGCGGCAGGAGCGCAGGTGCAAGACACCCCAGGTCTCTCCCTCCGGCCAACAACCGCCTCCCGCCAACCCCCGCCCCAACCGTCCGCTCCTTCTCCCCACTTTGGCCGAAAATTTATTGACGAGGTGAGGCCAGGCTAACAAAACTGCAACCCCAGGCGCTTCGGGCCCCACAGGAATGCTTTGATCCTCCCCCAGCGTCTAGTGGTCCCCAGCGCATTGCGTGGCCAAACGCCGGGGCTACAGCCGCGGGACGCCGTCCGGGGCGCAGCGGGAGGAGGCCGCGCGGGGGCGCTGTGGGCAGGACGCGCCGACGGGCGCTCGGCAGCCGGGCGTGAGACCCGGCATCCCCGGGTCCCGCGGCCTCCGCGCTCCGGCCGCGGTAAATCCTCGCCCTGTCCCGCCCCTTTTCCGGAGGGGTCCCGGGTCGGGGGAGAACAGTGATCGAGTTCGAAGTTCGGCGTGCCTCTGCATCTCTGGGGTTTCGATCATTGCTCCTTCCAGCCCCCAAGCGGGCATCCGTAGATTCCAGGGATGATTTTGCCGAGAAGGAAAGGGGGAAGAAGAAATCACAATTATTAAGGGCCCATCCTTTGTCAGATTCTGTGTCAAGCCCTTCCAACCTTGCATAATTGACTCTTCGCGACTCTTCCTTTTATAGACAAGGAAGCACCGAGAGACTGCCTAGAAAAAACAGAACCCAGATCTGAATCCAAAGCCATCCCACCCGTTCCAGCACGGTTCCCAGCAAAACTGAGCTAGAGCGAGCGGCCCTGATGAAAATGAACTTATATCCCAGCTGCTCCTGAAGGAAGCCGATCCCAATCTTCCCAAGCTTGCAGGGTTTTTCCAGAAGAAGCCAACTTGATCTCCTGAACACAAATTCTGCAGGCTCTCATCTCAGAACTGCCTCCATTCCATCCCATGCCCTGGTCTTCAGTCCTCACTGTTTTCTTCAATCACACCTCCCACTCCTTCACATTTGCAAGTCTCTCCCTGCAGAATCTGCATTTTTCCATGGGGAACAGAATTTTAGAATTTCCTTCCTACCCAGTGAGAAAGACTAAAATTTGGTATAGGAAATAAGCCAAAGACAAATCTATACAACGCGGAGAGCACAGGAAGCCTGGGCTCTGAAAACATAAAAGACACCAAATCATTCCTGGAGCCCTTGTGAAGTTTTGGACAATTCCCTTAACTTCTCTAAACCTCAGTCTCCTCATTTGTAAAATGAACATAATACATATTTTTTCTTGCCTATGTCAATGGCTTCCTAATTTCCAAATGAAAGAGAAAGGCAATTGGAATTCGCTGAAAATAAGAAGGTGTTTTAAGCATAAGGCATGAATGAGACTTCTTTGTCTTATTTAGTTTGCTTTCAAATCAGGAACCTCACACCCCGAGTAACAAGTTGGTAAGATCAAATAAGACAAGTCTGGGAAAGTGCACAGAGGGAAATACGGGTGCTGGTTGATTAATAATTAATGTTCAAGTAATACCTTTCTCTAAAATGAAGCTGCCTTTATGTTTCTTCATCAGCTATGTAAGGAATCCAGTGAGTAACAAAGCTCTGGAATGTTTACATAGATTTCTATATCCCCGTGGAAGCACTGGAAAGGAAATGTCATTCTCACTTTGAAGAGGAGGAGGGATGCACCGAGGTAATAAAACCTTTCTAAATAAGCAGGTTGATTCAGTGCTTTTCATTTCTCTTCCAAAGAAGCCCTGTTATTGTGCAGGAAGGGATGAGTCCAGCTTCAACTCTTACCTCACTCAGCCAAGGCTGGTTTCCAGTTGGAACTGTAAGCTGGGTTGTTTTCTTTTCCTTTCTATTACTTATACTTTTAATTACAGAAACTTTAACAATATACAAAAGTAGGCCAATAATATAATATCCATTGCTATAACCCAGTAGAGTAACACCCATATCTGTATATCCATATGGATATATGATATCTATATATCTATTAACCAGATTCAGCAGTTATCATGGAGCCATCTTTCTGCCCATCCCTGCTCAGAAAAATGTTTCAGAAAGTCTGCTACATTTCTGTCTATTAAAACCTGCAGCTGGCCAGGCACAGTGGCTCATGCCAGTAATCCCAGCACTTTGGGAGGCTGAGGTGGACAAATGGTTTAAGCCTAGGAGTTCGAGAGCAGCCTGGACAACATGGCAAAACCTCATCTCTACAAAAAAACACAAAAATTAGCCAGGCATCGTGGTGCACAGCTGTAATCCCATCTACTTGGGAGGCTGAGGTGGGAGGATCACTTAAGCCCAAGAGGTTGAGGCTGCAGTGAACCATGATCATACCACTGCTGTACTCCAGCCTGGGAAACAGAGCAAGACTCCTGTCTCAAAAAAAAAAAAAAAAAAAAAAAAAAAAAAAAAAAAAAAAAAAAGAGCCTGCAGCCCCATTTATTGAGTTGGTAATATTTAATTATACCAATTGAATGGAATTTCTGAGACCTCAGATCTGTTACTTTCTAGAATTCACAACCTTGTGATGAAGCATTTGGGCAAGACTCTCATTGAGAACATAGCTTAATGCCAGTGGACTAGGGATAGAGATATAAGTAGCAGAGGTGAGTCATGACCTTAGATTCTAGAGTCTATAAACTGAATTCTGTGCAGCTTTTCTAACCAATTTGGAAATTTTCCTCCATAACACACAATAATTACTCCTTCGAGGGGTTTAGGACTGTGATGCTGTTAAGGGTCTAGAACTCGTTCCTTTAGCAGAGACACTATCTCAGCCCTGACTTTGAAACCACAAACTTGTTGTATTCTTCTCCACTTAGAGACTTTCACTCTTTGCCCAGGAGTAAAAACACCTCTTGAGCTCAGTCTAAGACCTCTTCAACTCCATCATATTCATGTCAGATTTTTGATTGTTGTTGTTTTGTTTTGTTTTGTACAGTTTTTCTTTGCCCTGGCTTGCACAATTCCATGCAGACATCTGCACACTTAACTTTCATCCACTTAAGAGTCACAAAGTCAGTAGATTTGGCTTATCTTTTCCGAAAGAACTGGATCTGACCTTGGTACACAGTTCAATACGTGAAAGCACATAAGCAAGTCTCTAATCATGGCATTCTCTTGTAGTGTTCCCAGACGCTCTGTGCTGTTTGGCAAATCTATAGGGTAATGAATATTGATGGCTCCCATACATGTGGTGTTAAGATTTACTCAGCCAAAAATTTTTTCTGCACTCTCTTTTAAAAATATGTCACTAGAGTTGTCTTAAAATTAGTTTATACTCTGGCAGCTTTATTTAAATGTCAACCAGATGCCGAGTTTCATTATAATATTTTCTTTTTTTTTATTATTTGTCCCTGCAGATTGGTGGTGTTTTAAAATATCTTTTAAAAAGTCTTTCTATCTATTCTTGACTGAAGATAAGATATTTAAAAGTCAATAAACTTCCTTGCTTAACACATTTTAATTTTCTTTTCTGGCTACAGGATCCTGGTTCCTGAATTTCAAATGTTTTTCAAGATCCAAGTAGAGTAACTACATAATTGGGTGGCTTAATGTTCCTGTAATGGTGACTTTTGCACCACAGAAGGAACCTGTCAATTACAACCATTTTGCCCTCCATTTACAGTTACACACACACTTCCATTCAAAGCTTCTGTTTTCACTCCTCAAAAATACTATCCTTCTGGGTAAAATTTATCACACAGAAACTCAGCTCTCCGGCAATTTTTTTTTTTAAGAAAGCTTGAGTAAACTAATTCTCAAGTTATTTAAGGGAGCTAACATATACTGGTCTTAAAACCTAGATTCGTGTGTGTTAGTAATTAAAAATTGAAAAAGGAAAATAACCCATGCATTTAGCCTGCAATGAGAAAGACTTTTGAGTCCTTTGAAAGTTACCAAATACTTAGTAAAAAGTGAAAGTAATTTTAAATCATTTTATAGAAGCTACAACATTTATTAAATATTTAGGATGACAGAATTGTTTCCATTTCTCTGAGCTTCAATAATTATAATAAGCATTCATTGCTACAGGGGCATAGGAATTTGGTAGGCTCAGATAGATGCAATTTTTTTTGTCATAGCCACAGAAAAGGTTTTTGTTGCTTATGTCGTTGGTGGTGTTTTTTAAACAACTCCTCTATTTAGAAAAAAAAGAAAGTACAGAGAAATAAAATAAACTGATTATTCTGCATTGTGCACAGAAATACAAAATAAGAATCTAGAAATTTTATAATATTCAGCTAAAAATTTACATTGTGCATAAATGGCATTTACCGTGAAGATGGTGGTTTTTAACTGTGGAATTTTATCTAGAAATGTTGATAAATTTACATCCTAATGGGATTGATCTCACATTTGCTTTTGCTTATATGTTTATAAAGCATTAAAGTTTGGTTAGCCAAATTTCTCATACTTGATATATATCAGAAATTGTATTCTGTTGTAAAATTAGTTTCCCCAAATGAATGAAACCAATTAAATTGATATAAAAAAGACTAAGGCTACGGTGCCTGGTTTGGGGAAGAAGATATCTGAGCAGTACCAACCGTTAATTTCTATTTCTTATTAATTGTTTGCAAATTTTTGCTGAAGACAGCCAAACTAAACTATTTTTTAATTAGTCAATAATTACAACATCTCAACAGAGGAATTTGAGAGTGTAATCCATCACATGCACTGGATTATTCAGGAGTGACAGGCAAGGGGTATTCCACAATGCTGCTTGCTTTATGCTGCTGCATTATTTAATATTCATCCTCACAGACTCTGATCCCAGTTCCGCCTTCATTGTGCATCTCATCCTACCAAGAAGTAATTAATCTCGATTAAAGTCAGCCCTACTAAGTTTCAAAGTCATGTTGAAATTTTGGGCAGCTGCTTACAGAGAAGCCAGAATGGAGGGAAAAGCTACACAAAATACTCTACCGTTCATTTCCTCTGTGAAAACAGATCCTAAAGGGCTTTCAGAGGCATTTCTATGAATGCATTTGTTTTCACTCTTGTGTTCTTATCACCTCAATCTACTTAATGGTGAAAAATATTGAAGGAGCTTTTTTTCTTTGTATGCAATGAGGTGGGTTTTTTTTTTTTTAATTCAACTGTGGATGAAATTACTTAAATTTTTTAAGTCCGTATTTGATGGCATTCCCAGATTCCAAGTCATAACTAAATCATTCTAATGTGTTTGAGAAATTAAATTCACATCCATCAAATAGGCTGTTACTAGAAGAATACCCAGAAGGCAACTGAGGCAACAGGCTAAGTAGTTCAAAGCCTCAGACTGCTCTGTCACTTGGGCTCGGGGAATTGGGCAGCAGCCCATGTCTTCAAATAGACATAAAGAGACAATTCTTACAAACATAAGCAGTAGTCCATTGACCTGACTGGGCCTCAGACACCAGCAAAACATTTGTTTAACTTCATTGTTATGCCTTGCCAGTGGAGCAGTTTCTAAGCAAAACACACTTATGAGCTCCATTGTAAGACAGCCAGAGCAATTGACAGCACAGAGCCCTTGCTTGTATCAATGTGTATTTGGGACTGGGATAGGCAGGTGATTGAACTAAATTCGCTAAGCATGCAGCAATTAATGTGTATAAAATATCATACAATTTTATAAAATATGAAAGTTAATGTTTATAATTTTTTTAATGTTTATAAAAGCCCTGGACCCAACTCTCTACCCTGTGCAAGCCAATTTTAAAAGGAAAGTGTGACCTCACTGATAAGAGACCTAAAGGAGATATTGATATCTGATGGAAGAACATTCCAGCCAGAGAAAACAGCAAATGCAATGGCCCTGAGGTAGGAACGTGCCTGGCGTTTTTAAGGAACGAGAAGGGCCAAGTGCAACTGGGTCAGAGTGCACAAGGGAGAGATTGCTGGTCAGTGAGTGTTTGGGGTGGAGAGGGACCGATCATTTCGAGCCTAGAGGACTTGGGCAGTCACTCTCAGGGAAATGGGGAACCTTTGGGGGATTAGAGGAGGTGACATATTAATAAATAAACCGCAGTGTAAAGCATTAAAGCAGTTTGTATCATTCATATCAGTCAGTGTCTAAGCTCCAATCGGCACTCAAGCTATTTGTGTAAAATAAAAATACTATTATATTTATAGAGCACTCACCTAGGCCAGATGCCTGAGTAGATTATCTAATTCATTTCTCAAAATTATGCTCTGAGTCAAGCGTCTTGTCTCTTTTGTAGTTGAATGAATAGACTTACAGAGGTTAAAAAATGTGCCAAGGGTCACACATCTAATCATTTAGTGGTGGGCCTATAACTCAAACCCAAGTAGATCTAACTCCAGAGCCCATTCTCTTAATCACTGTCCAAGGAAATGGGAGAAATTTCAAACATACATAACATCTGAGTATATGCAATTGAGTACAAATAGTCAATACCATCTGTACGAGTGTACCCTTGAGTATTGCTAACATTTGAAAACCTGAGTATAGATTGTTGGTATGTGGCACTACATAGATAAGTGGTAAGTTAGCTGCCATTAACTTACTTCTAGCAATACCCTAGTGGAACTAAACTGTGGAGGAATGAGAATATACAACCTCTCAGCATCCAGGCTACAGCGTCTTGTTACTGCAGCCTCTCCATTAGCCTCAATAACACCCAAGGGTCGAGTGTGGTAGTTCAGTCTTGTAATCCCAGAACTTTGAGAGGTCAGATGGCTTGAGGCCAGGAGTTCGAAACCAGCTTGGGCAACATGACGAAACCCCATCTTTACAAAAAATACAAAAATTAGCCAGATATGGTGGCTCATATCTGTAGCCCCAGCTACTCAGGAGGCTAAGGTGGAAGGGTCACCTGAGCTGGGGGAGATCGAGGCCCTAGTAAGCTGTGATCGTGCCACTGTACTCCAGCCTGGGTGACAGAGTGAGACTGTCATTAAAAAAAAAAAAAAAAAAAACTCGAAAGATCAAATACTGCACCTATCCCCCCAAGACAGAGATTCTCAACTTCTGGAAAACATGGAAGCCACATATGAAATTTTGGTTCCCTTTTCCCTTTCAAAATATGCGCCTAGTCTAGCACCCACACAGGTGCTAAATCAGCAGATCTGGGGTTTTTTGTTTGTTTGAAACAGGGTCTTGCTCTGTCATGCAGGCTTGAATCAGCAGATCTGAAGTGGGAACCAGGCATTTTGATGCCCACCGCAGATTAAAAATCATGGACCTTGTGGGTCAAGTCTGCTAGTGCCATTCTATCCAGGGAACTTGTCCAGCTCTGACATAACTGAAAGGCTCATTAGGTAAATATATATCCAACAAATTCTTCTTTTTCTCTGTTTTCATTTTAGAATTATAAAACATTGCATCAACTGAGTAAGCATCTAAACTCAGTATTTGAGTCTAGATATATTTAAAAAGGAGACACATTGATAGGTACTCTCATAAACAAAAAGTAGGCAGGAAGTGTAGTCATTGCAAAGACAGGGACCCCCTGGCCAACTGGATCATTGAATCAGAAAGCAGTGATGGCCAAATGCAAGATGGCAAATGGCTTCAGTTCCAGTCCCAACTTAGACTGACAGTTTGTGAGTGCCGGCACTGCGTCTTGAAAAGGATTCTGCGCAGGAAAGATCGAGTGATTATTAGCAGTGTCTGCCATGGATGTGCAGATGAAACACACTTTACATGAGCGTTAAGTGCAAAAAAGTCATGTTAGAGAACGGCATCCTATCTTACTGAAAAAAGAAATCGGGACTGGCGCAGTGGCCCATGCCTATAATCTCTCTGGGAGGCGGAGGCAGGCAGATCGCCTGAGCTGAGGAGTTCAGACCAGCCTGGGCAACATGGTGAGCTCCTGTCTCTACAAAAAAGTGCAAAAATTAGCCAGGAGTGGTGGTGCACACCTGTAGTCCCAGCTACTCAGGAGGCTGAGGGAGGAGGATCACCTGAGCCTGGGGAAGTTGAGGCTGAGCTGCAGTGAGTGGTGATAATGCCACTGTACTGCACTCCAGCCTGGGTGACAGAGCAAGACCCTGTCTCAAAAAAAAAAAAAAAAAGGAAAAAGAAATTAAATTGCAAGAAACATCAAAAATTACATTTAGTTGGTAAAAAATCCGTCTATTCTCTGCTCAACCATTAGGAGCATTCAGATTGAAATATCAATAGAAAACCCAGTCTTTATGACATTATTTGTTAACTTACCTAATAATGCTGATATTTAAGAGGAAGGGTAAATTTAATTATCCTATGGTTTATCAAGCATATTATGGTGAATAAACTGTCTTTTAGTGTAATCCTGCAGCTGGATCAAGGCCAACAACACTTAGCTAATCATCAAATTGTCAATGTACTGACACCGTTATTTTTAATCTACTGGGTTGTTTATTTAACTTCCGGCTACCATATTATGGGCTTTTAGCTTCTTCCTCTGATGTTTTTTGAGCCTGGCAGTGTGATATTGTTTGTGTTTTTTTTGTCTTTGTTCCCAAGGCTTGTTGTTGGTTTGTTTTAATATTCTTTTGATGTGCCCACTTGTGAGACAGTTAAATAAACAAACCCTTAGGCTGAGAATATGTGAAAAAGAAACCATCATCATCTAACCCTCTGATCTTGAAAAATATTTAGGCACAGGAGGACACAATTTTAGATCAGCCTTCTCTTGCCTGGCGATACAACTCTTGAATCTATTTTTATTTTTTTCTCCTATGTTTATGGAACTATTTGTCATAAATAATTTTTAAAATATTATGATATCCTAGATTATGCATAGTTTTTTTCTTATTTCACATAATTTTAGCATATGATTTTTAAATTAATTTAGCATATAATTTTTTAATTGCAAAAAACATATTGCAATCTCATATTATGCATAATTATGATTTTTTTCTACACTACATGTTAAGTATACTTCAACATAACCCTGATTCTGGAAACATAAGGAACATCTCACATGATAATGTATACTCATGCAAACATCTCCTAATGATGTTACAGAGTAATAGATCCATAAAATCCAGAGCTGGGAGGGACATTAGAGATCATTTACCCAGGTGATTTTCAAACGTATCTTAGCTTAAGAACCTTTTCCACAAAAGAAAGCATCACAGAAGGCCCCCATGTGAAAGAGCTAAATTCTGAGCCACGCTGATTGAAACAGGAGGGGAGACCCTGAGCTGCTCCACTTCTCTGCTTCCCCCAGCCCAGCCCAGTGCAGTGGTCCCTAAATCATGTAGCTGACTGAGGGAAGTGAAGCTTAGTTGGATGCTATATTATGCACGATCTGTTTGCTGAGCATTTAGACACCAAACTAGGAGCACTGTATCATGTTTCCCTTAGATGGTTCCTCTTTGAACGGGCTTTGGACATGCCCTTCCTTTTTTTAAAAATAACTTAAAGTTTACATTCACAGTCATTTACATTAATAAGAATAATGTCATTCGAGAATAAAGACCATATTATTTGACATGCAGGGTTATGGGTGTCACAGTAGCTCCAGCACCACTTCTGTACCTTGTTTTGATTATAAGACATCCAAAAACTACTGGTTGCTGCAAAAGGTAAATTTTCAAAGTGTTTTATTGAGGAAAAATGTATGGACAGTGAAAACACAGATATTAAGTGTACGATTCAATAATTTTTTTTTTTAGAGACAGACTGTCTCTCTGTCACCCAGACTAGAGTAAAGTGGTGTGATCACAGCTCACTGCAGCCTCAACCTCCCCAGCTCAAGCAATCCTCCCTCCTCCAGCCTCCTGACTAGTTCACAGGTGTAAGCCACCATGCCTGGATAATTTTACTTTTGTTTTTGTGAACACAGGGTCTAACTATGTTGCCTAGGCTGCTCTCGAACTCCTGGGCTCAAACGACCTTCCTGCCTCAGCTCCCCAAAGGACTGGGATTACACACACGAGCCACCATGTCTGGCCACAATTCAGTAATTTTTTTATAATTGCATTATACCCCTCATAACCAACAATCCAGTCAAGATCTAGATGAGTATATTTCTGCTTGATTGACTTTGGGATGAGGGATAAATGCTTTTTGCAGGGTGTAGGTAGGCAAGCTAGTTCTCATTTGAACAGCAAGTCTTCCTGAGAGGTTCATTAAAGAGGTGTGAAGCAGGCAGAGCCTGAAACCCAATGGTAACAGTAGCCTGTGGTGTAAGAGAAATGCTTCAACTCCCACTCAGGGATGGCTGGGGAGCCTCGCTTTCAGGCCGCCTCACCCCACTGCTCTGTGAACTCAGGCACTGTCCTGAAGCAGAAACAAGTGGACAGTGGACGCTGCTGATATCATGATGCTCGGTGGCATTTTTATTTGGTGGGGCAGGCCGAGCCAGAGAGAAGGGGCTGGAGCTCCTTTTCCCAACGTGCGCTCTCCTCGGGTCAATAGTGAGATTGTTATGAGAGCGAAACCCGAGCCAGGTAATGTGTGTAGGATCTGTGGCTTTACTGTGTCCCTGCTATGTTAATTAGTATTAGGAGCATGATGGATTGGCAACACGTGTGCACTCTGAGTCTTAAACCAGCCCTGAGAGTTTAGCACTCCATTAGTTACACATCACAGAAACCCAGGGGATGTTTACTCAAAAAGAGGATCACTTACAGGAGGGAAACATGCTAATTCATTCCTGATACCGTCTGGGGAGAGGGACACCCCATCCACCGGTGAGTAGTGTAACCCGTCATCCAAGACAGAGATGGAATTAGGAGTTGGCAGGAAACTACAGAAAATCCTGGCCCCCAGCCTGGGAACCCTAAAATCTCAAATGCTCAGTTGTTCCTACATGAATCCCTCTGAGACAGAAGTTCAGAGAAGGCACTATGTTGACATTTCAATTCATTACCCCATTCAGAAACAAGGAACCCTCTCCCACACCCGTGCCAGGCCACAGAGAAGGGAACTACTCTGCTGTCCTTCTCATCAAATTTTCCAGCAGCTGCTGCCTCTCAGGCCTGGACCAGCTGTATCTACCCCCACTGCACCACAAAGGGTACCGAGAGGGCCCATGAAGGGGCGTCTGAAATCCCAGAACTCCGCAGAGGCAGACGATTATTACTGACTTATTTTTAATTAAAAATTAGAAATAATTAAAATTATTTCATTTTGTGTTCATTCAGAGGGCTTTAGAGAAGATAAGCTCTCTGTTCCCTTCCGACCCTAAGGTTCTAGAGTTGTAATGTTGTCAGAAGCAGTTTTGTAGACATGAGAAAATACAGGTGCAGCTAAAACATTAATGGATTCATGAATGGTGCTTGCTTTATAGTCTCCAGGTTAACGTGTATGCAATATCTACCAAGAATACACAATGTCCAGCTTTCTCCGGTACATGCATTTAGGCAGTGATGTCGTTTCTGAGGTATAAACGGCCCTCCCCACCACATGGCCAATTTCAAGCAAGCTCCCAACCTGACATCGCTGAACACAAAGTTGAGAAGAGAAGATGCTTCCCATTAGCTCTTGCAAGCCGGTAAGAGCAGGTCCAGCACACCACTACAAATTCAATAAATAAATTGAGATTGAAACTTATCCCTGTGCCTTGTTGCCTTGTTATCTGCAAAGTCTGTCTTCCAACTCTCCCTTCTTCTCCCACACCTTTTTTTTTTTTTTTTTTTTTTGAGACAGAGGGGCTGGAGTGCAGTGGCTCGATCTCAGCTCACTGCAACCTCCCCATCTCGGGTTCAACTGATTCTCCTGCCTCAGCCCACCCCACCCAACCCAGTAACTGGGATTATGAGCACCTGCCACCACACCTGGCTAATTTTTGTATTTTTAGTAGAGACCGGGTTTCACCATGTTGGCCAGGCTGGTCTTGAACTCCTGACGTCACGTGATCTGCCCGCCTCGGCCTCCCAAAGTGCTGAGATGCCAGGTGTGAGCCACCACGCCTGTCCCTTCCTTCTCTCCCTTCTAATCTCAGGCTCTAAATCAGCATATCTCGGTTCAAATCCCAGCTCTGCTTGTGTGAAGCCTTAGGTGTATCCCCTTGTCTCTTTCCTCACCAACAAAATTTGATACGTTTAAAGATAGGCTGTTTTTACAAAGAGTAGAAGAATGGTTACCAGGGTTTGGGGGACAGAGGGAGCAAGAAAATGGGGAGATGTTGGCCAAAGGGTACAGACTCTGAATTCTAAGATGAAGAAGTTCTGGGGATCTAATGTGCAGTCTGGTGTCTACAGTTAACAGTCCTGCATGAGAGTAGATCTTGGGTATTCTCTCACCCACAATAGGTAACTATGTGAGGTGACAGGTGTGTTACTTAACTCGATTGTGATAATCATTTCACAATGTCCACATGTATCAAATTATCAGATTGTATACTTTAAATATATATACAATCTTATGTGTCAATTATAACCTAAATAAAGCTGAAAATGTTTAAATAGGTTTGACTCTATATGGGTGTTGTAAGAAATAAATGCTTACTTAACATACCACAAAGCAGAGATACTCACGCTTCAGTGTACATCAAGATCTCCTGGTCTGCTTACTAAAGCACAGCTTATCGAGAGAGTTTCTGACTCAGCAGATCTGGGTTGGGGCCTGAGAGCATTCATTTCTAACAAATTCTCAGGCAATGGAATGGCTGTCCCGAGCTCACACTTCGAGAACCACTAATCTAAAGGGTTCCGTAGGGTGCCTAGAGTTTATTAAGTATGGGCTTTATGATCATCAGTTCCAAGATGTCAGAGCCATTGCCTCTAAATAAAGACCATGCCACAAAAACTCCAGGCCTTCCCTAAGTGAAGGCCCTATCCCAGAAGGCTCCTCTAGACCTGTGAAAACTTCCGCTGCCCTCAAACAAGGAATAACAGAGAGAGCTGCCGCTCTTCTCTTGCTGTTCCCTCCAACGGTCAGTCAACAATTCAACACCAACTGAGCGTCCACCCTGTGTGCCAGCTCTACCAGACGTAAAGATCAGATAGGGTTAAAAGGCACACACCTGAAAGAGACAGATCAAAAAAGGATTAGTTCAGAGGACCCTAGCCCCAAGGAGAGATCCCCTAAGGGCACCTGTTCTCACATGAGACATTCAAGTTCGCATGGCTGTTTGTTTTCAGTAGTTGAATATGTACACCTGGGTAGCACTAATACTTGTGACAGCAGGAGGTGATAGGGTCTACTCTAAGCCTCAGGTATGCCTCAATCTTGAGAGAAGCACATGGATTAATTCATATTCTGCATCACTTAACCTTCCTAAACTCCTCATTTTGTATTTCATGCGACATGTAAATAACTCAACAGCATGTAACTTCATATATTTACTTTTCATTACAATTACTAATTGCCCCCAAGCCTACTACATTTGCTGAAGGTAGGGATGGTTAAATCTTAACGGCTTTTTAGGTCAACAATGCTACTAGTAATTATTTTTTGCTAAAATAAGTCACATAAGCCACACCCTGGGATCAGACCATAAGGTAATGGCAGCTTAAAATAATACAGGTGAAAGCAGGGCTCACCAACCAAGAAACAGGATTTTTATGTCCCAGTCATTCCCACGAGAACTGCCTGGATAGTGGTTCCCGGCAGTTGGGGAGCTGGGACCCAAGCTCTGTTTGGTTATGAAACAACTAGCACCATCCCTTCCCAGCACACAGCAACCACAGGACACTAGATGAGTCGAGTATTGAAAACCCAGATGGGAATCCCTAGGGAGGCAGGCCCTGCAGACCCTCTATGGACCTCAGCCCTTTAAAGGCTCACTATTCTGATTTTCAGATATACCCAGAAAACGACTGGCCTAACATTCCCATCTCACTTCAATGGCTACATTTCTTCCTTTTCGTGCAATACAGTTCCACACTGTTACCAGCACAGACATTTCCTCTGTACACAGACCCCCCAGCTCAACCCTCTTAGGTCAGCTGTACCAGAGCCAAGAAATACTGGCTCCATCCTTCTCCTTTTCCGTATTTTTCATTTAGAAGGTCGCCGGTTCCTCCAAAAGCATTTCAAGATGATAATCCTCTTCCTTCCTGCCACACTCAAGCCAGCTGACTTTCACCTCTCCTGCCATCTTCAGAGTTTCCACAAGGGGAGTGAGTGGGGAGGCAGAGGAAAAGGGAGCCTTCGGACTGTTTGTGCATCAATTTCACAGAACAAAGACACAATGCCAAAAACATTGGAGCTATATCATACCCTTCACTCAATGAACAAATCATACTACCAGAAAATTCCTAAAGTCAATACAGAGTGAAGTGGAAACTAGCCAGCAATCAAAAACAAGAGACATTTTCCCACCTTGTGTTTTAAGCGCCTATCTTTTCCTCTGTTATGATATTCACATTCTTGTGGCTTATAAACCAAAGTCAGAGGAAAAGATTAACAGAGTCGACAGTACGAAAATTAAAATAATAGAAGGAAAAAAGAAGGAAGGAAGTGAAGGAGGGAGGAAAGGAGAGACAGAGGAAGGGAGGGAAAAGAAAGAAGAAAAGGAAAAATAACAGACTAGCCACAACATTTGCAGGTTAATACATTAACTAGGTAAGTGTCGTTCAGTTGATAATAGAAAACAGCAATGAACAAATTCACAAAATAATAAATATAACTAGTAATCAAATACAGAAAGATAGCCACACTGGAAATCAAAGAAATGAAAAATTAAGATATTGAGATACCGATATCAGCCTAATAAAGTAGCGAAAAAGAATTTTCTGTTTACATACACCCAAAGCCAGAAAACATACTGAAAAACTGCCACTCAAACACGGCTGGGAGCAGTAAAAATTGGTACAACACTTGGGCAAAGCGGTTTAGAAATACATATCAAATGCCATAAATTGTTTCTACCCTTTGCCCCAGAAATTCTACTTCTGGAAGAAAAAACAACCCAAAAGAAGGAAGCTACACACACAAGTATATTGAAGGTACCATTTATAATTTTTTTAAAAAATTGGGCCAGGTGCAGTGGCTCACCCCTGTAATCCCAGCACTTTGAGAGGCCGGGGCAGGCGGATCACCTGAGGTTAGGAGTTCGAGACCAGCCTGGCCAACATGGTGAAACCCCGTCTCTATTAAATATACCAAAAAAAAAAAAAAAACTACCTGGGAATGGTGACACGTGCCTGTAGTCCCAGCTATTCGGGAGGCTGAGGCAGGAGAATCACTTGAACTCAGAAGGTGGAGGTTGCAGTGAGCCAAGATTGCACCGTTGCACTGCAGCCTGGGCAACAGAGCGAGACTCTGTATAAAAAAAAATAAAAATTAAAATAAAAAATTAAAGCAATCTTAAAGCCCCACAATAGGGAACAGCTAAGAAAACTGTGGTACATTCATGCATTATTTATTCAACAGTCCTTCCTTCTAAAGATAATCACTAATAGCAGGTGGGTGAGACAGAGTATATAAATTTACAGATTTTCCCTTTAAATGAAGAAGTATCAGCCTTCAGTGGGACACTGGCATACATATCACTCCCAGATTATCAGAGCGTAAAGTACCCAATGTAAATATTAAGGAAATTGATGGCAATTGGCCTTGAGGCCCACTTAACTATTTAAGGCATCTGGACAAAAGTGTTGGGAAAATCTTGGCAGATGGCTATGCTAAGGGCTCCAAGTAGCCCAGACTTCACAACCCACTGCTTTAAGATACTTGAAATTAAATGAATTGGGGTCGAGCTCGGTGGCTAACGCCAGTAATCCCAGCACTTTGGGAGGCTGAGGTGGGTGGATTGCTTGAGCCCAGGAGTTGGAGACCAGCCTGGCCAATATTGTAAAATCCTGTCTCTACTAAAAATACAAAAAAACTAGCTGGACATGGTGGCAGGTGCCTGTAATTCTAGCTATGTGGGAGGCTGAGGCAGGAGAATCACTTGAACCCTGGAGGCAGGGGTTGCAGTGAGCCAAGATCGTGCCACTGCACTCCAGCCTGGACGACAGAGCAAGACTCCGTCTCAAAAAAAAAAAAAATGTACTGGAGCCCCTGAGCCTGAGCAACCAGTTACCTTTAAAGACCCTGTGAATGTTGATGTGATGCCTGGTTTCTGGGGTGAGTGGAGGTGATCAGCAGAAGCAGGTGATGGAACAGAGCTTCGCTCCCCAATGAGGCTCCGTTCCTCAAAACATGTTCCCTGAGCCTTCCTGTGTGCTCAGCACTGTACCTCTGGCTCCCGCAAGGCCCCACTGACTGTCCAGGAGCAGAGTCAGGGAGCACTGGGAGGGGGAGGAGGGGCAGCCCGCAAGCACTTAAGGAAGCCTGCCCATCTTACGACCACCGGTTGCTTGAGTTTGCCTTGCCAAAGAGAGCCCTTGGGCCACACCACCTGCCACTGGCCTCTGAGAGCAGCACCCATCTTCCAGGAAGAGTGGGCTGCCCCTGGCACTGATGTTAGGCATAGACACCTCCCTCCACCTGCAAATCGGGATATCAGCTAAGACACCACCCTCTAAAGGAGCCACTTTTCCAAAGACTTTTTTCAATCGGGAATAACTCTTCATTTCATAATTAGAAATGTCTTAAAATCAACCCCCCTGGTGAGATTAAAAATAACAAATACAGTAAGTTAAGTATTAAGTATAATACTTGCTTTGTGCAGGATATTATTCTAAGTGCTTTGCATATAGCAATTCACTTAGTTGTCACAACAAACCTATGAGTAAAGTACTATTGTTATCAATCCCATTGTATACATGAGAAACCAGAGCTTAGAGGTATTGAGCAGCTGGCCCAGGTCACACACTAGCAGAAGAACCTTTTGACCCAGTAATCTCACTTCTGGGAATAAACTAACCGAAAAATGACATTATTTAACATAGGAAAAAGTTGGAAACAACCTAAAAAGTACAATAAGTAGAAAACAGCTAAGTAAATACATTCTTTTGGTATGGGATTTGTACTCAGGCAGGCTTACCTCTTTAGAAAGAGAATAACTAGCCAGGCATGGTGGCTGATGTTGCAATCCCAGCACTTTGAGAGGCTGAGGTAGGAGGATTGCTTGAGTTTAGGAGTTTGAAACCAGCCTGGGCAACATAGTGAGACCCTACTTCTATGAAAAAAAATCTATTAGCTGGGCATGGTGGCATGCACCTGTAGTCCCAGCTACTTGGGAGGCTGAGGTGGGAGGATCAGTTGAGCCTGGGAGGTTGAGGCTGTAGCAAGCCATGTTCATGCCACTGCACTCCAGTCTAGGTAACAGAGAAAGGCCCTGTCTCAAAGACAGAGAGAGAAAGAAGGAAAGAGAGAGAGAGAGAGAATAGTGGGGGGGGGGGGGAGGGGAGGGGCAGGGACGGGAGGGGAGGTGAGAAGAGGTGAGGGGAGAGGAGATAAGGG
>CAUYLG010065315.1:0-11054 GCA_963573385.1 Cacajao melanocephalus | reverse complement strand
GCATAAAAGAGGTTTTTAATACCCATTTTTAGACTGCATTCTAGCCTGGGCAATAGAACAAGAATCCCGTTCTCTCTCCCTCTTTCTCTTCCTCTTTCTTTCTCTCTTACATTCTTTTTTTTTCTTTCTTTCACTCTCACTCTTTCCTCTCTTTTTCTTTCTTTCAAAAAAAATAAAAATAAAAATAAAAATAAATGGCATCTACTATTGTTATAAATAATTAAGACTATTAATAGTGGTTATGTCTGGTGGGAGGGCTAGAGTGCTTTAAATTAAATTCAGCTCAGTTGTCATCTCTTCCAGGAAGCCTTCCGTGATAAGTCATACCACTGATGACTCAGTGCTGTCATGGTTTACTTGCCTGTCTCCCTATCAAACTGTAGCTCCCTGAGTGTTTTACTCATCAGTCTTCTTCTCATCTAGCCCAGAGCCTGGCACATAGATGTCATTTATAAATATGTACTATATTATTTAATTCTCTTCATTTTACTTTTTTTGTATCTCTAAAGCTTCTATAATGAGACATATGAGTTTAATACAAGTTTTCTATGAGCATAATTTGACCACGAGTGGTAGGTGTAGGTGGAGGAGGCTGAGCTGGGTGGAACGGAGATGCTGGGCGGACAGAAGGGGAGCCAGATAAGATCAGAGTGGCAGCAACCCATGTCTAGACAAAGAGCCAGGAGATGAGGCCCCGGCTGGAGCTTCAAAAGCCTCCAGGCCTGAGTCATTATGTTACAGATGGAGGGCCTGAACTCAGAGGCAGCTGCTTCCTACTTACTCGCAGTTTTGAAGAGGTAGCTTTTTGCAGTTTGGAGGAATAAAGCAGAACAGAATGAATGCGTAACCAAGCAGATGCTGAACAACTGAGAGAAAACCGATGCTGCTGACATCCAGGGAGAGCTGAGGGGTGCTTCACATGGGTAGAATCTTATGGGACAGCAGAGCAATAATTAGACGGACCTGCTCAGAGGGCACATTCAGGATGGAGAGAGTCCACAATGGATGAAGGGATCAAGTACACAGAGGTGACAACAGATGAAATGGACTTCCAGCTGAGAGCTACGGAATCCCTGGACTGGCTCCAAGTGGTTTTCTTAGCCTCTAAGGCAGCCCCTCCATGATGGGACGGCTGTGTTAGGAGGCTCTTCCCTGAAGCTGCTGCCCAATAAGCCTAGCTACTCTGGCTTTGCCATGGACTAAATCTCATTCCCTCTCACTCACAGCTGTTCCTGTGCTCCTCCTCTTCTGGCCAGATGCCCCTATTACCATCAGCTTTTTCTCATGGCACAGTTCCTCTTGCCACCCTACTGCCCTTTTCTGCACAGATTCTAAGAGGTCAGTGTCTACTTTGGATATGGTGTCTGTAATTACCTTCCATGCTCCAGAAGGGTCTGACCAGCACAGGGGATTGCAACTGCCATTTGTTCACTCTGGACATTAGCCCTGTAATAATGTGTCCAACATCAAGCCACTTCCCTTGGGCAGCCAAATTTTGTTAAAGGTCCCTCAGTAAGCCTAACCCCTCCATCAGCGCTGGCACTAATGGGCCTGTTCTCTTGCTTCAGTGGCCAGACCAGTGCCTGCTCTATGTTACACAAGCTCAAAAACCACAGGTACTCTTGGTCAAGTCTAGGGCTGGTCTCTCAGGGGACAGCAACTGGGCTAGAAAGGGGAGCCAATGATGAGAGTGCAGTCCCTAAAGTTATGTGCAACAGTGCTGAGGGATTTCCTTAAGGCTCTTGGGGAAGTTGACCCAATCTCCTGACCTGCTCCTAGGAGAGAAAAATCTGAACAAAAGGAGAGAAGCACTTGTTTTCTGAAATTTAGTAGTTCTTTCTGGTCACAAGGGCCCCTGGGTACAGGTTGTGAAAAGCTAATCACCCTTCCTAATTCCTTCCCTTCTCTGAAAGAAATTACTGCAAGACAGTTACTAAAAATACCAGGGAGGCAAAATCTGTATGGTTAATGTTGATTACCAAATATTTCCAGCTCTCCCATTCTAGGCACATGGTAGGATTACTCTTCTTGGCTCCCTTATGATTGGTTCAAAACATGGGATTCATTCTGGCTAATGAATAGTGAGTGGAAGGAAAGGCTCTTCCTTCTAGGCTGAGCATTTAACTGCAGATGTAAGACCCTTCAGAGCATCCTTTTCCCTCTGGCAAGCAACCAGCAATACTCCTGTGAGTGGCTGCTCTGCCTGCTGGGATCCCTAAGTGCCTAGGATGAACAGAGCCTGCCCCTCATCCCTAACCACAAGGAACATTCAACATAAGGCAAAAACAAATCTTGTTTTGTTTTAAACCACTGAAATTTGGGGTTGTTACAATAGCAGCATCTAGCTTATACTGACTGATCCACAGACAATCATTTGTTGCCTAGAACCTTAGAAGCCATTTAGTACAATGTTTTCACATCTCAGAAGACTGAGCTTTAATGAGGGGAAGTGCTAGCCCAAGGTCACATGGGCAGTGAGTGGCGAAGCTAAGATTAGAACCCACATCTCTTCAGTCTCAGTCCAGTGAGCTAAGTGCTTGGACTCAAGACAGAGAATATTTGCCACTAGGTGGGACCTGCCACACTGAATCATCTCAAGGTACTTCAGCCACTTTGTGGATAAGAGACTCCATGATGCTGGAAAGGGCATAAGAGCGAAAGTCAAAAACCAGGTCTTCCAGTCCCTGTCCTGCCACCGAACCTACCACATGACTTTGTAGTCAAGCCCATTATGTTCGGTTTTGATGCTAACTCACTCTGGGACCAAAGGCAAGCCACATCACAGCCCTGGGCTCCAGTTTCTCCAGGAGTAAAACAAGTCAGTTGATTTCGGTTTCAGAGATTGAAACTTGCGCCAACAGCAGAGTCCCCTCAGAGGCTGCCCCAGGACGGAAGGGCAGGCCATGTGGGCAGTGCTCTAGTCCATCTTTCTCCTTCAACTCGAAAACTCAATTTTCCTCTGATTTATTGGTTTGTGCTTTTGTAAGATTTCCCATCACTGGACTTGATTTCTAAGGTCCCTGCCAGCTCTGAGATGTGTGATTCTAGTTCTTGGATTCTGTTCAGTAGTTCCTGAGTTACACCTCTGTGGCTGGGAGAGGTGGACGACTTAGCCCTGTTCTCAGGGAGTTCAAAAGTTTGGTTGAGAAGACAGAATTAGAATGGAGGATTTTTTGGCTTAGATTCTATTTTGGCTCAGATTCGACACCAGGCTCTCTGGAGTGTGTGTGGAGGGGAAGGGTGAAGGAATAGTTCTAGAAAGAGTGATGATGGGAGAAGACTGTTTGATGAGGCTGTAGAACATGAGGCCTAGGAAAAATATGACTAAAATCTTTACGTGGGCTAAAGATTTTGTCTGGCTAGTGCCCCTTCCTCTGAAAAGGACCCATCACTTCATAAGCCACATTTAAGGGTAATACTCAGAAGCCAGAAGTGGCCAAGGCCACTCCTTGGTCATGATAGGGGCAGCTTCCTATTCTTGATGAGACTGTGGGCTGGATTTGTATTTAAACAGATAATAATCACCTAAGGAGAAGTGGCCTTTGGTGTAAAGCCTAACATAATTGAATGAGTGAAAGATTAAATGATGCATGGAGTGCCCACAGGCCTCTTTCCCTTTCCTGAGACTTACCTTGGCTTCAGAAGTCCTCAGAAGTTTCATCACTTCCCCTTCTCGGGCATAATCCAAGGGTGTGTGTCCCATTTCATTCCTCTGCAGGGGGTTGGCTCCTGGCAAGAGAAGAAGGATAAATGGTCAGAGGCTCTGTGAGCGATCAGTGGGACTTCAGCCTTCCCTTGGAGGTGGCTTGGGGCTCTAATTTCTATGTTGGGAATGTCCACAGACAGTCACAAATGGTGGGAAAAACATGGTACTGGGGCTCCTACATGTGCACGCACACATGTTCAATAACATATTACACACACATGGATGCATTACACATACACAAATACACACCGCTGAACGTGCTAACAAAATATGCCAAATACACAGGTTAATATACCCCAGCACAAATACATGTAAACACACAATTTCATACATGCATTCATTAAAATGTCCTCATTTTCCAACGTATTGGCATATAGATAAACATTCATTCATGAAGCTATATAAAGGGTTCCTTTCTAAGGCAGAGAATATCCCAAATAACAATTAAATGGTTCCCCTTCTTTCTGTTTTCTGCTCCTCTCCTTTTATGCTCTCTTACCTCTGGGCATTTCCTGTCTGTCTGAGTCAGCTGAGTCCCGTGGAAGGACAGGGGAACCACCAGCAACCTGGCTATGCCACTCTAGCTGTCTGTGTGTATGTGTGTCTGGACATTTCTTCCAATCATTAATTCCTGTGACTTAAGGACAAAGACTGAGTATGACAAGAAGAAGGGGTTAGCTTGGGGCCATGTATCTACCTTCTAAGTAATGACAGCTGACAAGCCTGTATAAAGTATCTACTTTGTGCCAGCCTTACCAGTTATGGAGGAAAGGTCATTCTGACTCTCTGTGCTGTCACAGCCTTTCCAAAGCCCAGGTTTAAGCACCTCACTCTCTTCTTCAAAAACCATCCATTCCATTCAATTAGGCGGACCCTGAATGCATGGGGCCTGAGGACACAGAAGCATTACATCTGGCCCTGCCCTAAAGGTACTCCTCTCAAGTCAGGAAGACAGAAACATAATTAGAAAACTGCTTTGTACACAGCAGATGCTCAATAAATGTGTGTTACATGAAACATTAAGGTAATAATTATCTAGTACTTCTTTAGCTTCTTTCTTGCTCAGGAAGTGTTGTCTGAAGTAAAGAAGGTTAAGACTCAGACCCTGCCAAGGGATACAACGGACTGGCTGGGGATCCAATTAGCACAGGGCATGGCTCAGGTGGGTGTCTAACCACTGTTGATGGACAGTAAAAACCAGTGTTTCTCAATCCAGTATGTGAAAACATTTATATCATGATATAGAAGTATTCCTTTTGCAAGTCTCTACTTAAGAAGAAATGATTCTAGCTACTTGGGAGGCTGAGGCATGAGAATTGCCTGATTCCAGGAGGTGGAGGTTGTAGTGAGCAGAGATTGCACCACTACACTCCAGCCTGGGCAACAGAGAGAGACCTTGTCTAATAAACAAACAAACAAACAAAGTATACAATTCAGACCAGGCGTGGTGGCTCGAGCCTGTAATCCCAGCACTTCGGGAGGCCGAGGCAGGTGGATCATGTAGGTCAAGAGATGGAAACCATCCTGGCCAACATAAACCCCGCCTCTACTAAAAATACAAAAATTAGCTGGGCGTGGTGGCGCGTGTCTGTAGTGCCAGCTACTTTGGAGGCAGAGGCAGGAGAATCGCTTGAACCCAGGAGGTGGAGGTTGCGGTGAGCCGAGATCACGACACTTCACTCCAGCCTGGCAACAGAGCAAGACTTCATCTCAAAAAAAAAAAATAGTATACAGTTCAGTGGTTTAAAATATAACATTCCTGAACACTTTCACCCCCCTCCAAAAGAAATCTCCTACCCATTATCAGACACTCCCCGTACCCCCAGCCCCAGCAACCATTAGTTTACTTTCTGTCTATGGATTTGCCTATTCTGGATATTTCATATGAATAAAGTCATATAATACGAGGCCTTTTATATCTGACTTCTTCAAGCTTACCAGAATGTTTTCAAGGTTCATCCAACATGGCTGAATAATACTCTATTCTGTGGATATACTACATTTTATTTATCTGTCTATCAGGTGATGATGGACATTTAAGCTATTTCCTCTTTTTGTCTATTATATAAACAGTGCAATAAACATACACATCCAAGTCTTTGTGTAGAGATATATGTTTTCATGTCTCCTGGGCAGATCATTGGAGTCACGATGTAATAATAGTAACACTGGTATTTATTGAGCACTTACTTTGTGCCAGGCACTGTGCTTGGTACTTTCTATACATTTTATCATTTAATCCTCACAACTACCCTGAGGGATAGGAATTAAAATCCCCAAGCTATAGGTTCAGAAAAGTGAAATAACTAGCCTGAGTTCACAAAGCTAGTTTTACTTGCTTGAATTAGGAGTGAAAACAACCCCCAGGTTTTCCTAACTCCAATTCTCCACTCTCACGAGGGTGGCACAATATACTCCCGCTGAAAAAGTCTTCAGTTGGCCTTTGCTTTCAGGACAAAGTGCAACCTCCCTGGAAGGAGTCTGTCTGTGGTCTTCCTAACTATTGGGCAAGTCCTCAGAAGCTCAGTCGGAGCCTCATCCTTTCTTTCAATTCTGTTGGCACTTACTGGGCACTGTATATCTGCAAGCCTCTGTGTGCAGGATGATGGGGGATTGGCAGAGCCAATGAATAGTTTCCTTCTTTATATTCCTTGACTGTTCTGTAGCAACTGATACCTTGGCCACTCTCTCCTTTGAGTTCTATAAAACCACTTTTCAGGTTTTCTTCCCATCCTTGTAACCATTTATTTTCTCTTTTGCACTCTCCTCTTCCTGTCTTTAAGATTATTAGGTGCTACCTAGAATTCAAGTCCACCTCTCCAGGAGCTCACGGGGACAAGAGATCACAGGCTGAGTGTCATCAGTGTGCTGAAGGAGGGACAGGAAGCACTGTGAGGCTCAGGAAGGAACAAAGTGCTCAGAGACTTGTTCGCCTGGCTCAGCCCCACTGAACTGCTTTCTCTGGCGCAAGGGCTGAGGGGCCAGTGGCAGAGGGGATCCTCCCCTCCCCGCAGAGCTAAACCAGTGGAGGCAGAAAGGGAGCTGCAATGAAGCAGTGGAAACGTCCCTCCTTTCTTAGCCTGAAGGGGAGCTCTGTCACTAGATATGAGCTGCAGTAGAAGGGAGGATTAGGGAGAGACTTCTGGAAGGGGAAGAAGGGCAAAGAGAAGAGCAGAAAAGTGGATAGGAAGAAAGAAATGGGAGAGAGAAGAGGAGGGGGAAGAGGAGAGAAGGTGACAGAGAAAGACAGTAGAAGAACATACAGAGAGCGAGATTAGCCTCTTCAAACAAGTGCTGTCAGTGATCTATATTTGCTTACAGAATGAAAAATGTGTGCCATAAACATTGGCCACTGAGTAATTTCTAGTAGGAGTCATGTCACTTCTCATAAAGGATGGGATAGGGACAGGTAGGACGTCTCTGCATCTGGGCCAGCCAGCACAGGGGCTCCTTTTAAAGCAGTACTGGGCCTGTCTCCAGCCCAGGAAGCTCTCAGTTCAGGCTCCACCTGACCACTCATGGGGAAGGCTCCCCAAGGTTCTGGAGCCTCAGGGCGGCACATCTGCCCCCACTTCAGGAAGGCTGAGGCGGGGGTACCATAGATAGTGTCCATCTAATATTAGTACCCCAGCCCTGCACCCTCGCTCTGACTTGACTAATTGCTGTAATAATTGATAGAACCTGACTTCCACCACTGATCGATTTCACCTCCACGACCAACGGCCACAAACCATTACACTCCAATAAATAACCACGTTGGGCCTCACCCGCCTGCCCTCTCCAGGGGCATCAGGATGGCCCGCGCCCTGGCCTGACCTCCCCTTGCCTCCCACCCAGGGCCCCTTCGGGCCGAGCAGCTGGTCTAGAGGGCCAGGCCTCTGGGAGCAAGTGAAAGGACTGGATGGAGGTGGGGAGTGCTAATCGCAGGCCATCCGTCACCTCCCACTGGCTGTCTGGGGCTGGGGCAAACACCTGGACCACCCCAGGCAGTGTGGTACAGGACCCCTCCCCTCCTCTCCCTCTCCAGATTAGTGTGTCCCAGCTTATAATATTTGATAAATAGCAGACTGGCTTCCTGGCAGCACTGCTGCGGCTGTGCCTGCCCGCTACAGCTGTGGAAGGTCACTCATTGGGGAAATATGTTTCTGTCAGTGGTATTGAAAAAAGTTTAGTGGAGTGACAGGCCTCAATTTTTCAAATTTTATTAACTCCATCCTCTTAACCATTTGTCTTGAATTCCTTCAGATTCTGGGGGATCTGTCAATAGGTCCTGGGCCAGGAAAGTAGTGTGGGGGGTGGGTGGTCGTGGGGCTGATTCTGGTTGGTGCCCCTGTGGCTGGTTTGGACCTCATCACCCAGGGCAAGGTAAAGCAGTGGCAATGGTGTCGGTGGGAGTGAAGGCCTGGCTCACTGGTGCTGAGGGAGCCCACTTCTCTTCTCTAGTTGAGCACCTGCCTTTGATTTGACACAATTATTGACTCTCCAAGTGGAAAAATGGTGAGTTCTTCTAATTTCCTAAGAAGATACTCCCTTCTACTACATCTCAAACAGGTGGTCACTCTGGCTTCTCTGAATGTCCCCAGTACCCAGCCCCAAGCTCATAGCTCTCCCAGGTGTGTCCCCCATTTAACTGAGGGCAGATTTTTTGTAAATGAGCCCCAGATTCGCTCCCCACCTCTATCTTGGTTCTGAAAACACCTGTTCATCTTTTAAGACTAAGTCCAGACTTCTCCTCCAGGAAGCTTTCCTTGTTTCCCTACCCCAGGTTGAGTACCATCCTTTCTGCTCCCATAGGCCCTTCTGCTTCCAGCTTACTGCACTGGCCATCCTGCATTAAAGTCTGTCTCATCTAAGACTGAGAGTTCTTAGAAGTCAGACACTACGTTTGATACAATGCTATATATCCTTGCACGGGATGGGAGCTCAATAATATTTGCCAGATGACTGAACTATATTCTCTTTCGGTGCTATCTTCTGAGGCCACACAGAACATGGCTATTCTTTCTGCCCCAGGAGAACCCTTCCGATAGCAAGTGCATAACCATGTACCTTTTTCCTGTAGACTAAAGTTCCCAGTTTCTTTGCTGGTCCCAGAAGCCTCTCTGCCTGGGTAGCAGAAGAAGTCAGGTCAGGCCCCAGTACCCTCTATGCTCTGTAGATGGGACGTGGGGAGGAAGTGGTTGGAGAGAGAGAGACCCACCTGTCTTCCCTAGGGAGAATGCTGAAATTGGGGTGGAGGTGGGATTCAGATCTCTGTGCTGGTGGGAAAAGCTTATAAGCTGAGGGGGTGGGAGGAGGCTTGTCGCTCCCTCCTTCCTTAACACTACTGTTCTGGCCCTTGCCTACCTCAAATAAGATCATGTGGATAAGAGGGCTTAACAACAACAGCAACAACAACAACGGTTAATGTCCCATACAAGTGTGTCAGCCCATTATTATTAACACTGACATTCATGCCCCTCCCCACCCCCGGTTCTGTCAGCACACTGCCCCTCTAGTCATATGACTCCACCACACTGCAGTTCCCATGACCCATCCCTTCCCTCTGAAAGAGCACTGGGCTGGGGAGCCAGTGAGGGGCTGCCCTTCCTGGCTGTGTGATCCAGGGCACTTGCTTTACTTCTCTGGTGGTACTGATTGCTGCCCTACCTACTCCTAAGGGCTTTGTGAGGACAAATTAGATTAACAAGCTCAAAAATGATTGGCAAGAAAGACTACAGGTGCACAATGTTCTTTGTAGTAACTTTTACATTCACTCTTGCTTTTCATATCTACTGCTAGTGGCTTTCCACCTTCATCCTGATTGTCACTATTACAGCAGTCTGCTGACTATCTCAAATTAGAAGTTTTTGTTGAAACTTCTGGGAAATCCTTCCCATGATCAGAGATATGTCAGTATGGATTGATCTGTATTTTTTGGTTGCGACCTCCCCGTCAAGGAAACATCCAGGGAGAGAGAGTGAGAGGATGACCACATATAAGAAGCTGTGCACCTTCCCTGACTCCATGTTCAGCTCCCCTCTGTCCCCACCTGTGGCCTCTCTGATTATCCAGGTCCTACCCATTCTTCAAGCCTCAGTTCTCTTCTCCTCCAGTGATCAGTGCTCTCCCTTCTGGGCTCCTAGTGTCCTCCCTACTCACTCCTTTTCCTGGCCCTCAGCCTCAGGATCCTTGCCTGCCACTTTCATATCTTGGTTTAGTCTTCACATCCAGTATGTACGGGACTCCTCAGAGCCAATTCTCCTCTACTTTCCCAGAGGCTAAAGGTGAGAGAGAAGAGACTTGTTGAGAATGCTGCAGGAAGCACAGAAGACCTGGGAATAGAGCTCTGGTCTCCTGATAACTTGAGCTTTTTCCATAAACCACACCACTGAGTCCTATTCAACATACATATGTACGCAGACATGCAAACCTGCAGATAAGCCTCCTCTGTAATGAAAAATACTTAGTGGGCACTTGTTATGTGCCATATCCTGTGCTGACAACGTCCATGGATTTAACAACTTGGTGAAGACAGCAGGAGAGGTATTATTTTTTCTAGTTTACAGATGAGTTAACTGAGTCTAGCAGAAGAGCAAGGGGAAAGGTTACAGGCTAACTCGTTGGGTATAAAGTCTTTATATATAGTGTCTGAATTATTCATCAAATAAAAATTCTGAGAAAGTAGAGGCTTGAGGAACTGAAATAATTTGCCCATGATCATACAGCAGATAAATGGTAAAGCTGGGATTTAACATGGGGATTTATTATACTACTTTTCTTTTGTACATGTTTGATATTTTACATAATTAAGTATTTTTTTAAGAAAGGAAGCCAGGTCTGGTTTTCCACCACAAAGTGCTACCTTCCAAAGGCCTGATTATTCAAAAAGAGAGAAAAATCATCTTTTTTCCTCCCTTCCAGTATGCTCAGATGCTCCAAAGCCAAGATTGAGAAGTTTCTAGCAGTAGGTTTGAGATAGACAGCTTTGTAGAAACGGGAAAAAATGCCAGTCTTGGTGGTTCACGCCTTTAATCCCAGCACTTTGGGAGGCTGAGGTGGGTGGATCACAAGATCAGGAGTTCGAGACCAGCCTGACCAACATGGTGAAACCCCATCTCTACTAAAAAAATTAGTCAAGCGTGGTGATGTGTGCCTATAATCCCAGCTACTCAGGAGGCTGAGGCAGGAGAATCACTTGAACCCTGGAGGCGGAGGTTGCACTGAGCTGACATTGCGCCACTGCACTCCGGCCTGGGCAACAGGAGAAACTCTGTCTCATTAAAAAAAAAAAAAAAAGATATGTTATGACCAGAGAAACAAAGATAAACTTGACATTAGATTTTTTCATCTGAAATAATATAAGACT
>CAUYLG010065313.1:0-14678 GCA_963573385.1 Cacajao melanocephalus | reverse complement strand
TTTTTTTTTTTTTTTTTTTTTTTTTTTTTCTGAGATGGAGTCTTGCTCTTGTCGCCCAGGCTGGAGTGCAATGGTGCAATCTCAGCTCACTGCAACCTCCGCCTCCCAGGTTCAAGCCATTCTCCTGCCTGCCTCAGCCTCCCGAGTAGCTGGGATTATAGGCACATGCCAACACACCTGGCTAATTTTTGTATTTTTAGTAGAGACAGGTTTTCACCATGTTGGCCAGACTGGTCTCGAACTCCTGACATCGTGATCCACCCGCCTCGGTCTCCCAAAGTGCTGGGATTACAGGCATGAGCCACCATGCCCGACCTAGAAACTGTTATGAGGCAAGTAACATATCCTATCCTAGAGCTGTTGGAACCATGGTCCTGTTGACACCACAATTTCAGACTTCTGTGAAATGCAGAACTGTGAGAGAATAAATTTCTGTTGCTGCAAGCCACCCAGTTTGTGGTAATTTGTTATAGCAACTCCGAGAAACTAATATACCACCTTGCACTAGAATCATAGCAGCCTGTTGCTTTTTTTTTTTTTTTTTTTTTTTTTGAGATGGATTATAACTCTGTTGCCCAAGCTGGAGTGCAGTGGTGTGATCACGGCTTACTGCAACCTCTGCCTCCCGGGTTCAAACGATTCTCTTGCATTAGCCTCCTGAGTAGCTGGGATTACAGGCACCCGCCACCACACCCAGCTAATTTGTTTTGTTTTGTTTTGTTTTGTTTTGTTTTTAGTAGAGATGGGGTTTCACCATGTTGGCCAGGCTGGTCTCAAACTCCTGACCTCAGGTGATCCACCCACTTCGACCTCCCAAAGTGCTGGGATTACAGTTGTGAGCCACCACGCCCAGCCCCAGCTGACTTCCTGAAGGCCAGTTCTCTCCTCCCTAACTCGCCTTGTGCACTTAATTTTCCTGAGCTCCTCTGCATGGTTTCCAAAACTTTTCCTCTCTCTTACTGGCACAGCTTTAGTTTCCATGAATGGTAATGATAATAATAATAACTTTATTGAGTGCTTTCGATGTGCTAAGCACTGTGCTGAGAGCTTTGTTGCAAGTATGACATTTCATTCTTGCAACAACACATTAAGTTTAGCCTTATTTTGCTTACTTTACAGGAGAGGAAACGGATGCCCAAAGAAGTTAGGTCGCTGCTCACATGAATGACAGAGCCGCGGGCACCCTCATGCTCCCTGCCAGTGCGCAGTTTTTGTTCTCCTCCCATCTGCTTGCGTAAAACTCACCCTCATTCCAGACTCAGCGCATGTTCCACCTTCTCTACAAATCAATTTCTATTCTTTCATAAAATATCATCTTGAAATATAATAAAACAAAAATTTTTAAGAACATACAAAGTACTTTTTTTTTTTTTTTTGGAGACAGTTTTGCTCTTGTCGCCCAGGCTGGAGTGCAATGGCACCATCTCAGCTCACTGCAACCTCTGCCTCCTGGGTTCAAGTGTTTTTCCTGCCTCAGTCTCCCGAGTAGCTAGGATTATAGGCGCTCACCACCACGCCTGGCTAATTTTTGTATTTCTAGTAGAGATGGGGTTTCACCATGTTGGCCAGGCTGGTCTCGAATTCCTGACCTCAGGTGATCCACCTATCTCTGCCTCCCAAAGTGCTGGGATTACAGGTGTGCACCACTGCACCTGGCTGAAAGTGCTTTCTATTCACTATAGAAAATATGGAAAATACAAAGAAGAAAATACAAATCCCTATTCGTATTTCAACCTTTGAGAGTTTTTTTCTCCTAAGTGTAATTTAAAATGTAGATTTAAAAAATTAAGATTATTCTTTTCATCCTATTTTGGAATATGGTATTGGCTCAGAAACATAGCCCTTCCCCTAAGTTTTTGTGTTGTTCCATGCATGTTAGTTTTCTTTCTAGAAAGATTTTAAACCTAGAAGATAGAGGTCATGATTTGTACCATTTCTACAGTTCTAGATATTTCATAGTATGTAATTGAGCACATGACACTCATTCAATAAACACTTGAATTGACCAAGAAAAATGTTTAATCAACAAATACTTAGTGCGTGGATGTAGGCTTCTCTGACCTTTTAGTTAACAGTAAACTTAATTTGTGAGTTGAAAGCCCAACTGAACAACTCACTTTAGGTTGGAATAACCTGCTGATCATGGAGACAGAAGCTCATGCCACTTATTAGTGTCTACACATAGGGTGAGCCATTAAAGCTCTCTCAGCCTCATTTCTCCAACTGTATAGGTGAGAAATGTGTGCTTGATTACCTTATCGACTCTCTCACCTCTTCCAGGATTATGTGAGAACCAAATGAGGTAATGTTCAAATGACATAATACACAACAGCACTCTATAAAATAAGGAGGTATGTGATCATTCTTCTTTCTAACCTTGCCATAGTGGGTGAAATGTGTTCTGAATATGCTTACATTTTGTCTCCACTATTGATCACATCTACATCTTGGTAACGTGATCTAATATTATAGACTCCAAATTATTAGCATTTATATTAATTTTAAATTATTACTTTTCTTTTTTGAGATAGAGTCTTGTTCTATTGTCCAGGCTGAAGTGCAGTGACATGATCACAGCTCACTGCAGCCTCAACCTCCCAGGCTCAAGCGACCTTCCCATTTCAGCCTCCCAAGTAGCTGGGACCACAGGTGCACCACCAGCCATACTAATTTTATTTTATTTTATTTTATTTTATTTTATTTTTGTAGAAATGAGGTCTCCCTCTGTTGCTCAGCCTGGTCTGAAACTCCTGGGCTGAAGTAATCATCCTGCCTTGGACTCTCAAAGTGCTGGGATTACAGGCATGAACCACCCTGCTTTTCCTAGGATTTTAATCATATTTACATCAATTTTTTTTTTGAGATAGAGCCTTGCTCTGTTGCCCAGGCTGGAGTGCAGTGGCCCAGTCTTGGCTCACTGCAGCCTCTGCTTCCTGGGTTCAAGTGATTCTCCTGCCTCAGCCTCCTGAATATCTGGGACTATAGATGCACGCCACCTCGCCCAGCTAATTTTTGTATTTTTAATAGAGACGGGGTTTTACCATGTTGGTCAGGCTGGTCTCGAACTCCTGACCTTGTGATCCACCTGCCTTGACCTCCCAAAGTGCTGGGATTACAGGCGTGAGCCACCGCACCCGGCACATCAATTTTTAAAACTTAGTTCTAGTGCTCACTGCTAGTTCCCCTCAGTCATGACTTTCTTATTCAATGTTTGAATTCTTTGTGAATATTTCCAAGTAATTGTTTTAGAAAAAACATGAGTGGTAAATCATCCAGTTCTTGAATGTCTGGACAGTGTCTGAATATTCATCTGTTGCCTTTATATTAGAGTTTTCAGATATAGGACAACCAGTTACATTTGAATTTTCAGATCATCAATGAAAACATTTTAGTATAAGTACATCCCATGTAGTATTTAGGACATGCTTACATTACAAGCATACTTATTGTTTATTTTACATTTAAAGTCAACTGGGTGTTATGTTTGCATTTTTATTTTCTCAACCTGGTAACCCTAAAATATTTACAACAATTTGAGTATAGAATTATGGGTTATAACCTTTCCCTCTCAAATATTTGAAAGTAATACACCATTACCCTCTAACCACCATTGTGGAGTCTGTTTTTTTTTCCTCTTTTGGCAACCTTTTTTTTGTTCTTCTGAATGCTGTAGGGATATTTCTTTGTTTTTATGATATAAAGAATTTTTAAGGACATATAGGAATTTCCGGTCATTAACCAAGGCTTATTAAGACTTTTGAGACTTTGGAAATTATGTCAAGTATCTGGTAACCAATTCTCATGACTTGCCTTAAACTTTTCTCCTCTGACCGTTTTTGTTTAAATAGGAACTTATTGAGGATGTCAGCTGGCATTTGCATCTCTAACTCTGCAATCCACAGAACAGTGAGAGACAGTTGAAGAAATGTTGGTTATAATACCAAATGAAGGAATAGGGGCTAAACGCTAGAATTAGCCACACATTTCTCATGCATAGTATAGTCAAGTGACCTCACCATAGTTAAGTTTAACAACATGAAGATAAACCCTGAGGAAAGTTCCCTGACACAAGGAATATCCTCAAGAATGAAGGAATGGACATTGGTTTCAAGGAACGCAGAGATTAAAACAGGTCTTGTTTTCTGGTATAGAGAATATGATGCAGGAAAAAAATTAATTACAAAAACATAGGCTATTAGGCTATTATTTTATTCAGAAAGCAGAGTGAAATTCATGTTTCATTTCGTCACCCTTGCTGAGAGGTCCAGGAGCATGAGAAAATAATTTTTCCCACTTTGTAATGAATGACAACAGGGTACCCCCACTGTTTAGAAGAGCAACATTCCAGGATTTCACAAAGCCAAGAGGCCAGGGAGAGCTCGTTGGATTGGGTCCAGACAGACTGCCCCTGCAGAGGGGTGTGAAGGGTGAAGACTTCTGAGGCCGTCAGCATGTTCCAAAGGGAGTGAAATACCCTTTGATGTGAGACGGCAGCCCTGAGTCAGATACCTAATTTCCAGCTCAAACTGTCTGTAAAATCAAACCACAGTTGTACTTTGCTGCGTAGCTCAGCTCTGAGGTCCTCACCCTCCAGAGAGCAGGGAGTTCATTTTCTTTTAGTTACCAATCTCTCCCAGCTCCTCCATGATTGGAGCAAATAATCCACATATGGCATGCAGTTCTGCAGGGTCTGTGAGTAAGACTTTTTCTCAACTGCTTGTACTTTAGCACAAATTCATTTTCTTTAAGGCAATAAAGGTAAATATTTTTTCAATTATCAAATCCTACCTGTTAACCTCAGTGAGATTTAAGCTGATTCTAATTTGGATCCCATCTGCCTTGCCTTCTTTTATTGGCTTATTGCTAATTCAGTTACATAGGCTTCCCATGACATCCGATTTCCAGTGAGACCCTCTTCTTTAAAAGTTAAGTAACAATAATAACAACAGTAAAGCTCCCCATTTTCTAGAATTCTACCTGGAGCTTTTTTCTTGAGTTGAGCTTGATCTCAGCACCACCCTGGATGCTAACGCTTGGATAGCGGTGGCTACCTCAATAAGGTCCTGAGTCTCTCTCATAATTAAAAAAAAAATGTGACTTCAAGAGCCCAGAGGGAAAGTTTTCTCATTCCTAGAGCTGTATCACCACTGTACCTGATAAAGTATGAAAAAATCAAGTCGGGAGCAATGCCTTTGCCAGCTTGTAAACTTGAGTATTGGAATGTCACACTAGGAGTTTGCAAACGGCACGTGTGTGTTTGTGGGTATGTGCAGACCTACATATAGTCATAACATGATAACTATGATTTACAAATGGGTTATGCAACTGGAGAATGGATTAGGCCCTGTATGGAATCTTTTCTATTGCCTCTAGCAATTTGTCTTGATTGGAGTCAAAACTTCGGCATTTTTTAACCATTTATTGAAAATCTATTGCTCTTTTCTTGAATTAAGAGATTTGATTCTCACGATAATCTGGAAAGGACAACAAAGGAGACGCTGATCTCTGTCTGCTGGCAGATGTTTAGCAACCTCTAGGAGAATGTGCATATAGTGTTATACAGGATGGGGCAATGAGGCTATTTCTGAACCTTAGAACTCATTCTTGGAACATCATCATCTCAAGTGTGCAATTTTACCATGCACTTCCAGTTCATGGTGCCCTCATTGTTCTACACCTGCTATTTTGAGGGGCATGGCCTAACTGTTAATGATGCCATGGATATGCATAAAGAGAAGTCAAGTAGATATCTCTGATATTAAGAAGTGACAAAAATCATCTTTAGGTTGGGTACGGTGGCTCACGCCTGCAATCCCAGCATTTTGGGAGGCCCAAGTGGGTAGATCACAAGGTCAGGGGTTTGAGACCAGCCTGACCAACGTAGTGAAACCCCATCTCTACTAAAAATACAAAAATTAGCTGGTAGTGGTAGCAGGCACCTGTAATCCCAGCTACTCAGGAGACTGAGGCAGGAGAATCGCTTGAACCCAGGAGGCAGAGGTTGCAATGAGCCGAGATCGTGCCACTGCGCTCCAGCCTAGGCGACTGAGCAAGACTCCATCTCAAAAAAAAAAAAAAAAACAAAAACCATCTTTAATGGATTTAATGTAGTTACCCTAAGCAGACATCCCAAAGTAACATAAATACACAGGATAAAATCTGCATAGATGAGTTGTATAATTCCCTTACCTTAATGAGTAGGATAAGTATTAAGTAATAAGTAATTTTCTACCCAGCTAGAACTGGGAAAGAATGTGTGCACTATTGTGTGGCTCCAGACCACTTTGGCACTGACCGTTCTCTTTCTTCCCATTGCATTCCATCCTGTTGGGTGCAAAATACATGAGGAACAAAAAACTACTGAATCCGGGGGGAAATGTCATTTTAAAAAAAATTCTAGGAACTATTTTACATGGTACTAAAGAATCTTTTCAAGGCCAATACTGTGGATGATTCTAGTGAAGTTCATTGTTGAATCCAGGACTTGAGCAGAGAAGAGACTGGACAGGCTAAGAGGAAGGAATTGGGCTTGGTACTATCCAGATACCAGTCATCAGCTATCAGAAAATCACAATGTGCCATTCTGATTGTAAGGGAAGGGCTGACTAAAGGAATATGCTCTGTGATGTCTGATGTCAGACTGGGCGGGAGGACTCATATGCAGAAGCAAGTTCTGGATGTTCAGGTCAGGTTTGGGGTTCTGAAATATGATCATGCACAAGGGGGAAACCACAATGCCTGGGCTCGGTTCTGTAGCAGAGAATACCCACTGACAGAAGGGGAAGATCTGCTGGTAGAGGGCAAGGCCCTGCAAGGGATGTAGATATCTGATATCTGCATAAGAATCTAGACATGCAAGGTGCATGTGAGGAACACAGACAATAAATGCCTGGGCTGCAGAGTCAGAGCCCAGACAGAAAATGTTTGAGCTCCAGGAACAGTGCCCAGACATGGCATGCCTAGGCAAGGGGACAGAGCCTCCTTACACAAAAATGGGGAAGGATCAGCAGCAAGGTGACAATGACACCAATAACGATTACAGTCATAAACATGAATCACCGTAGCTAATATGTACCGTGTATTTGTTGTGTGCCAGGCTAAGTGCTTAACTCATACATGTTTTTTATTTTCATTTAACTGGGGAGAAAACTGAGAACTAGAGACATTAAGTACACAGTTCAAGGTGAAACAGTGCTAAGTGGCAGAGCTGGGATTTGAACCCAGCTTTGTCTCACTCCCAAGCTCCTGAGCTTCCCTCTTTTCAGGACAGATCCTGGTAGAATTTCCTTCCCAAGGTTGTGAGGAGGCTGGAGCCTATAGCGGGGATGGCACACAGGTACACGTCAAAAGCAGATCAGTGCTGCTTCCAAAATTAACTTAAGTAAATATAAAGCCTGGTTATGCAAAAGGAATCCTAGCCTTCAAAACCCCTAGAAAGTAATCACCCCACCATGCTCAACATTAATAAAGATCTTCCTGGAAATCTATTATCTGATTTGAGGATATAAATGATGCAATTAAAATATGAAGTGATATTGCTGGGGACTGCATGATGGGTTGGGAACTCACATATATCATTTATTGTTTGTTGAATTATATACCCCAGAGAGTTATGTCAAAGCATAATCCCTGGTACCTGTAAATGTGGCCTTATTTAGAAATAGGGTCTTTGTGGATATGATTAACTTAAGATGAGATCACATTATATTAGAGCAGGCCCTAAATTTAAAAATGGGTGTTCTTATAAGAAGAGAGAGATTTGGAAACATACAGTCACATAAGGAAGACGGTCATGGAGGATGGAGGCAGAGATTGGAATTATCCTGTTACAAGCCAAGAAGGACAGGGATTGCCAGCAACTAAGAAGCTCGAAGAGGCAACGAACGATTCTTCGCCCAGAGCCTTCAGAGAGAGTATGGCCTCACCAAGACCTTGATTTCAGACTTTTAGCTTCTAGAACTGTGAGAGAATAGGTTTCTATTGTGTTAAGACATTTAGTTTATGGTAATTTTTTTACCGCAGCCCTAGGAAACTAATATACCATTGGGCTAGTTATACATTGATGAAATCTCTCCTTCTCCTTCTCCATCTCCTTCTCCTTCTCCTTCTTTCTCCTTCTCCTTCTCCTCCTTCCTCTTCTTCCTCTTCTCTCCTTCTCTCCCTCTCCCTCTCCTTCTCCTTCTCCTTTTCCTTTGCCTCCTCCTTCTACTTTTTTTTTGAGATGGAGTCTGGCTCTGTCGCCCAGGCTGGAGTGCAATGGCATGATCTCGGCTCACTGCAACCTCCGCCTCCTGGGTTGAAGCAATTATTTTGCCTCAGCCTCCTGAGTAGCTGGAATTACAGGTGCCTGCCACCACACCTGGCTAATTTTTTGTATTTTTTAGTAGAGATGGGGTTTCACCATGGTGGCCAAGTTGATCTTGAACTCCTTGCCTCATGTGATCTGCCCACCTCGGCCTCCCAAAGTGCTGGGATTACAGGAGTGAGCCACCGTGCCTGGCCATAAATTGATAAAATATTCTTGAAAGCAATTCAACAAATGCATCAAAATCTTTACATTCATATGTTCAGGGTTTTATTGCTAGTAAACTATCCTTATATGTTCCTCATAAATTGAGATACAGAAAAGCTTTGTTCACAGTTAGTTGTTGCCTTAGGTATAATTTTTTTTTAAAGAAAACAACCTAATAGCTAATAAGAAGAAATGATTAAATAGTCTATGGTATAGCCATAGAATAAAATGTCATGCAATCATTAAAGCACTTAAAAAGAAGTTTTTAGTAATGTGGGAAAATATATGTTATAATGGTAAATGAAAAATTGGGATATAGAATATCCAATTTAATATGATCATAACTCTGATATATGTAGAAAAAAATGGAAGGAAACATATTAAAAGATTGATCGTGATGATCTTTGGGTTTGGGAACTATGGGAAATATTTTTTGTGTTTTGATATTTTAAAATGATCTATAATAAGCACATATTACTTTCTATAATGAGGGGAAAAGAGCTTATCAGGAAAACTTAGAGGAATTTTATTAGAGGGTTAGAAAGAAAATATCTCCTGAAAAGTCATCTCTGAAGAATGTAAATCTGTCATTATTTATTTATACTCATGATAAATTGGGAGCAAATATGTTTTAATGTCAACAATGTTAGTAATACTTATATTTGCATAGAGGTTTATAGTACCTGAAAGGGCTTACAGTTTGTAAAACATCTTCACCCCCTATCTATTGTCCCATTTGATTCTTAAAGCAAGTCTGTAAAAAGTAGGTGTTTGGTTTTGTTTATTTGTTTTGTTTTGTTGTTATTATACTTTAAGTTCTGGGGTACATGTGCAGAATGTGCAGGTTTGTTACATAGATATACACATGCCATGGTGGTTTGCTGCATCCATCACCCCATCATCTACGTTAGGTATTTCTCATAATGCTATCCCTCCCCTATCCACCTCCTATGCCTCCCCTAGCCCAAGAAAATGAGGCACATAGACACCATGGAATACTATGCAGCCATAAAAAGGAATGAGTTCATGTCATTTACAGGGACATGGATAAAGCTGGAAACCAACATTCTCAGCAAACTGACACAAGAATAGAAAACCAAACACCGCATGTTCTCACTCATAAGTGAGTGTTGAACAAAGAGTAGGTATTGTTATCCTTATTTTACAGACACAGAATCCTGTGATGCTGGTGGAAATCAGAATAGAACAGGGGTGGCGCTGAGCACCCCAGGAATTATAGGCTGTCCACTCCTGAGAGTGGCCTCAGCTCTGCTTCTCACTATTGCAAGCTTCTACCAGCCCTTCTGCCTGTGGGTTCCAGCTCTCTCAGCTACAAAATAAGGAAGATGCATTACTTCCCTTGGCTTTAAAAATCATATCATCTTAAAATCTGTGAGGTCTTGAGAGATGATGAATTGCCTAGGAAGTCTTTAACCTTTTGATCCCTCTGATTTTTTTCTGAGAGATGAGATAATAGTTTAAATTTCAAATACATCCTCTCTTTCTTCACTTCTGCCCAAAGTAGAAATCCCTGAAATACCCTTGTTCTCTCTTTGGGAATAGTAACATAAGCAGAGCTCCACACACGTTGACTCTATATTCTTCCAGCTCACCTCTCTTATGAACAGAGGCTGTGGAAACACTGACACCGTTATATGCAATGATTTATTACCGTATCTCAGGGACAGGATGCAAGGCCATGATGAAATACACCCTCGCGGACCTGACAGCAGCTCATCAGACAGCCATTCTCCCAGCCTGGCAGCTTCTTCTCTTCTGCCTCCTGTTATCCAAATAATAGAATCGTAAAATCGAAAGACTGGAGGAGAGCTCAATAGGTCAGCTCATCTGGTGCTAGGACTTGGGTAAGGACAGCTCCTAAATCACCCAGCCTTCTCCCCTTTCAGAGGTTCTGTTCATTTGATAATCAATTCCAGAGCCAGAGGAGAAGGCATCAGAATATAAAGAAAGGTTTTCCTTTCCACATCCCACTCGCCTTAGAGTATAAATTATAAAGGGCACTTTAATTCCACGTCCCAGTTTCCAGCAGTACAGAGACTCTAACGGTTTCATCTGAAATTACATTCACTCCAGCCCCATCATTTTTTCTCTGTCTCACAAGCTTGCCTGGAGGAGACTGATAAATGGCATCCCGCCAATCAGATCACTCAATGTCTTCAGAGGAAAGCTCCCAAAGCTTCTCTGAAACCTTGGTGTTCATTCATAAACATTTATTAAGCACGTACTAAGTGCAAAACAAAATCCAGGGTCTTTTGCTTTTCCTCCTTCCCTTCCTTCCTTAATGGAGAAATGTTGTTTCAGCCTCTACTTAGAGCGTGACAGACGCAGTGTGGATATAATGACGAATTAGTCACTGCCAAGGAGGCGTTCGCGGTCAGTGGGAGGGAGGGGGACATAAAAATAAATACGAGGCGGCAAGTAAGAGAGGAGAGAACACAGATGCCCAGATGTCGGAGTCAGACCAACTCGGTGTGACTCCCTGCTTGGGCCCTCATTAGCTGCATGACCTTATGACAGGGCATGTCATTTCTATGAGTTATGCCCTTTTGTGTGAACTAGAGATGATGATACCACTCTCAAAGGTTTGGCATGCAGATGAAGTAATACAACATATGTAAAACATCTAATGCAAAACCTGGGTTATACTAGGTGATCAATAAATATTAGTCTCCTTCCCTCTCAGCTAAATATGGTATATCATGGTAAGTGCTATGCCATAATTATCTGAGTAATGCTCCCCAGGGTTGTATATCCTCAGAGCAAGAGAGAACACTCAGGCTCTAAACTTCCACCTTTTCAGGGGTACAGTGAGGATGGTGGTGGGGTAGGTGAACCACAGGGCACTAATGTCCTGGGTTTGGGGAGTTTGATGAGTTTCCTGGGGCAGACCATGATTCCATGGAGAAATTAGACTGTGGCTTCAGCTTTTTTTTTGAGACAGTCTCGTTCCGTCGCCAGGCTGGCGTGCAGTGGCGTGATCTTGGCTCACTGCAACCTCCACCTCCCAGGTTCAAGTGATTCTCCTGGCTCAGCCTCCCGAGTAGCTGGGATTACAGGTGCGTGCCACCACCCCCAGCTAATTTTTTTCATATTTTCAGTAGAGATGGGGTTTCACCATGTTGGTCAAGATAGTCTGGGATTACAGGCGTGAGCCACCGTGCCTGGCCCTTCAGCTTTATGCTAAGACATATAAGCAATTCACTCACTAGGTGGTGTCCTTGAGGGACAAGGAACATACCTTGAGGAGAGACTCAAAATGTACAATCTTGTTTGGGCTGCTAGTGGGGGATTGCCAAGGAGGGATGCTTTTGAAAGTAGTGGTCGAACTGTCTTCTGGTCTCACCTCCTGAATTTGTCAGATTCCTCAAGAGGGGGTGAGCTATAAGGAAGCAAACAAAGGATAAAGCTTGAATCACAAGAGATGCTACTAGAAACCCCCTTTGATGGCCTAACAAAGTTTAAAGCCAGATATGAGTCACATGAGGACCTTGCATTCTGACACAAGTATGGTTGCAGGCTAACACCAGTGAGGTTACGGGCTGCTTCCAGGAGCCACGGCCAGGCAGGCAAAGGCAGGAGCGCAGGGTCACCCCCTGCCGTCTGCATAAGGAAAGTGGAGTCTATGCAGTGACCAGGGAGCTACAGAGCAAACAACCAGGTAACAGGGAACGAGAGTAAATGCCACAAAGTGAGGAAGGTGAGGACTATCGTGGCTGCCTGGGGACACATTGTGAGCACATGAGGGATTTCACCAGACAGAAAGAAGGTGCTTGAACTTGACGAGCCATTGTAATACTTGCCATGTCTCTGGCCACTGCTGACGACTCTGCTCTATAGCTTTGCAACCCTTATGACCGTAACTGTTTGGAACACCTGACCTAAGAGAGATATATTAAAGGTGGTCTGTTTCTCAGAATCTCTGTTGTTGAGAGTATGGATATGAGATAGAGATTTGGTGACTGGTAGAATGGCAGAGATGGACAGACCCAGAGAGAAGCAGACACGAGAAGAATAGCTGAGCTCTAGAATGAGATTCATGAACTCCAGCAGCTAATGGGACCATAAGACAACTCAGTTCCTCGAAGCTCCCTTTGGTTCCAGAACAAATTCTTAGCTCCAGTCTCCTGGTATTTTGCTATTCCTCTCTTAAGTCCTTCATGGGTTTGGTTCTTTGACCTAAATGTGGCTAAGCATCATGGTCATCAGTGTCATCATTTTCTGACTTAGCCTTAAAAACACCTGCCTGCAGAGTTTTCATTCATTCTATGCAAACCCAAATGCCTGAAACTTTTCGTTGTGAGGGACTGAGGAGAGGGGCCTCTCACTCTGATGATCCATATTCTTCTATAGTATCTCTAGGCTACCACGGCCAAGGAAAGCCTGTGTTCCATATAAAGGTATTTAGTGCCCAGAGAGAAAGGGTCTGACTGTTTGAGGGTGGGGAAGAAGACTCTGCAATGGAGGTTTTACTTGCAATAAAGCTGACAAGGGATGCTGGTGTGGACAGGGGTGAAGAGAGAGGGGATGTGTTCTCAGCAAAGGCAAGACTCCAGGGTGTGCAGAGGCACGGAGGAATGAAAGTTTGAGTCATCGGGAGAAGGAGTTGCTCTGTGTGTCTTAGAGGCATGGTGGGAGGTGAGGTAGGGAATACCAGTTGGGTCAGACTGTGAAAGGCACTGAAGCCATTGCAAGGCTTTCTTCTGGAGGTGAGTGGTGGCTTCTAGTCAAGGGAGGTACACAGCCAGTTTCCTATTTGATGTGGTAACTCTGGCAGTAACTAGGAGTTCTGGTGGGTGGTAGGCAGGAAAACCATTTGGAAGCTAATGGAACAATTCAGGTAGAAGAAAGTGAGGACTTGAACTGAGGTAATGACAGCAGAGGAGAAAGAGGAGCAAGACTGGGAGAGATTTAGAAAGTCGCCGTGGCTGGACTTGATGAATGACTGCGTATCATTGATGAGAGAGATGGAGGCAGCACAGGGCGGATGACTCTGTTTCTGTTTGGGGCAACAGGAGCACGAAGGTGGTATACATTGAAACAGATAATCTCAGGAAGAACAATACACTTTGGGGGAAAGGTTGATCTCTGTTCAGGAAATATTGAGTTTTAGATGCTTCTAAGACACTGTAGTCCAGGTGCTGACAGTAGTTGGAAATAGCATCCTAGAATTCAGGGGAGAGCCAGAATTGGAGGTGTGGATTTGTGAGTATTTGGTGTATATGTGGTTTATGTTATGGGAAAGCACGAGATCACCAGGGGAGAGCACTGTGGTGCTGATAGGACAAGAGATCCTAGGCTAAAACTGATGAAGATCAGTGTGAGAGACGGAGGCCTGAATCTAGAAGACCTATCGAGTTGAAGAAAAGTAATGAACAAAGGCAGGCAGTACCCTTCCAGCCTAGGCTTCATGAGGTTAAGCCCTTTGCTCTGCAGATTTAGAAGTTCGTCTTTATTAGTTCACGTAAGGGATGAACTGACCAAGGTCTTGACATCTGATTCCTCTAACCAAACTCAAGAATCTGCTTCCTAAAGTAGAGTGAGGTTCTATTAATTCACAGGTGGAACAACTAGGATACACAAAACTAATCAGGTCCTGATGAAAGGATAGAAACTCCAAACTCATATTGCTTTGTGTATTACCTGCTTCGAGGTGGAGACATTTCTGTTAAAAAACGAATACTGGCTGTCATCGATAGTATTCAGATGTCCTGTGGAATGATACAGGCGTACCTCATTTTATTGTGCTTCCCTTTATCATGCTCTGCAACTACTGCGTTTTAAAAAATAACTTGAAGGCCAGGTGCGGTGGCTCACGCCTGTAATCCCAGCACTTTGGGAGGCCGAGGCGGGTGGATCATGAGGTCAAGAGATCGAGACCATCCTGGCCAACATGGTGAAACCCCGTCTTTCTAAAAATACAAAAAAATTACCTGGGCGTGGTGGCATGTGCCTATAGTCCCAGCTACTCGGGAGGCTGAGGCAGGAGAATGGCTTGAACCCAGAAGGCGGAGGTTGCAGTGAGCCGAGGTCGTGCCACTGCACTCCAGCCTGGCGCCTGGTGACGAAGTGAGACTCTGTCTCAAAAAAACAAACAAACAAAAACAAAAAACAAAACAACAAAACAAAACTTGAAGATTTGTGGCAA
>CAUYLG010065311.1:0-27409 GCA_963573385.1 Cacajao melanocephalus | reverse complement strand
TGTGAAAATGGAGTCCGAGGGGGCTGTGGATGACTCTGCTGAGGAGGGGGACCTACTGAGATGAGGATGATGATGAAGATCATGGAGATGATCTGGGGGAGTTGATCAAGGATGGTGAAAAAGAGGCTGAAGAAGGAGAGGGTGACAGAGACAGCACCAATGGCACAGATGACTCTTAAGCACACAGTGGGGTTTAGAAATCTTATCCCAATATTTCTTTATCTAGGCGCTGGTCTAAGATCAAATTTTTCACCAGATCTTCTCCCCTAGTACTTCAGCACATGCTCACTGTCTTCCTCATCCTTGTCCTTCCCGTGTTTATCAATTCATACTGCCCTGCGCCTAGTCCCATTTTCACTTCCTATGATGCTCCTAGTAGTTTTGTTAAGTCTTAGCCTGTATTTTTTGCTTTCAGTTCTGATACTTCTCTGTGACTTAACAATAAAAAGGATGTATGTTTTTTTATCAACTGTCTCCAAAGTAATATCTTGTTACGCAGGGAAGTGCAGTTCTTTTCATTCATACATACGTTCAGTAGTTATTTCCCCAAATGCAAAGGCAATCTCATGTGGTTGAGTAGCTCCTGAAAGAAGCTTTGAGTTAGAAGGATGTGTGTTACACCCCCACCTTAGTGTGCTGTGTGGGGCAGTTCAACCAAACGTAACAATGTGTTTTTGTGAATGACAGCTGGCATGTCCAGTGCATCCTCTAGAAAAATAATCAGTGTTACAGTCTTAAGATGTGTTTTCTAAAGTTGATCCTGTGGGTTATTTTTGTGAACAGCCTGATGTTTGGGACCTTTTTTCCTCAAAATAAGTCCTTGTTAAACCAGGAATTTGGAGGAAAAAAACCCTGGTATTTTATTTTTGTGTTTTATTATTGTTTACTTCAAACTCTGTTCCACAGCGTCCTCCACAAAACCCCTGGAATGTACTAGATATACTTTTCTTGGAGTCATAATCATTATGCTTAGCGACATAACACGACTCAAATTATATTTCATTGAGATGCATGTTGCATAAATATAAGTTGACATAGAGTGGAGATTGTTTTTCACAGTGGCTTTTACGTCCTAATGAAACTTGGGGAAGTATATCCTCTCCGCGTTTTCATCAGTGCTTTGTGGTCCAGCTGGCACTCTTTTTGAAGTTTTTGTTGTGTGCTAAATTGTTGTGTCTTTAAATCAGAGAGGCTCGAAAACATTAAGATTTCAGGAAAATTGCAACAGCTGGAGAATGGAAACGCCGGTTTCTTCTATTTTGTCCTTTTAATTACTATGTATAGGCCCAGTTACCTTCTGAATTCTGAAATGTTACCTCAATGTCACTGAAAACAAGAAAACTTATTTCCTGATATTCCACAGTGTGCCTTGATTGAGAACATAGAGAATGTTACACAATTATTTTACCCTAAATGATCTTTTACCCATATTAGCTAATCTTTGTTTTCCCTCAACTTTAGTAATTGCAGTGATTGCATTTTTTAGCGCCCAGTCTTCTTAAGATGAATATATTAAACAGCTACCAGTGTTGTGATACCTCATCCTTGGAAGGCCTGGTTCATTTGTGTTTTATACTTCAGTTTTCCCAGCACAAAAGAAAATGGCATTTATAATTTTTGTACACACAAACCTTGAATTCTCCTATAAAGTTGCTATTGTTTCATGGCATGTAGCACTGGCATTTTTTCATCCTACACATTGTGGGCAAAGCTCATGTCTTATTTATAAGGATTTTATAGGTGATTTTTTATAACAAGTGACAAAAGCAGAATAGAAGGAAGAGGCTGAACTATGGATGACCCTTGAGCTCAGATACATGATATAAAGGCAATTTCTTTTGTACTTTAATTCGGTCAAAAATACTACCCACTTGATGTTTTCTGATCTGATGTGATCTCATGTTACATAAATGTTTAGTAAGGAACCTATGACTAGAAAATAAACTGGATGCTTAGAAAAAAAAACAAGTACTATTTATTCAGTGCCTCCTATGTGCTGTTTCTACATTATCCATAATCCCCACAGCGTCTTGCCATACTATTACTATTATTCCCTTTGTACTGATGATGGATCAGAACAGGAGACTGACATCTTACACAGCGTCTCAAAGCTGGTAGTGGTCTAGCGGTTCCAGGCCAGTTCTGTGTACTATGATCCCATGCTTTTCTCATCAAGGGGACTGAGGGGCTCCTGTAACAAGGCTAACTCTAGGGTCCTCTGTCTTTTCGGGGAGAGGTCAGTCACAGACTTTGATCACTACTGCTCCTGGGAAGGTAGGACTTAAGCACAATGCTCTGTTTGGATCCAGTCATTGAATTATACTCAACTATTGGATTCCCACGGAGAGTCTGTGCAGATGGGACAGGGCCTTCCCCGCTCACCCTGTGCGTGTGCAGGAGGAGAGGCCTGACGGGGGACCAGGCTGGAGTCTGGAGCACCAGCAGCTGTAAAGACCCACTAGGGACTCTGCGTAAGACTCGGCACCTGCTGCCTATGGGGCCAGGGGTTACGGTCTTCTTCTTCCGTAAAGGCTGCCACACTTTCCTGGCTGTCTTCTTCCTCTTCGTCCTTGGGGGAAGGGAGGGTCTGATAACATTGAAGAGATTGAAGAAAGGGCCTGAAGTTGGACCCATCAGCCCCTCCCAAGAGCTTTCCTCTTGGTCCTCACGCATGTGAGCACAAGCTTTCCTCCTGTCATCTCCCTCCCTGATGCTGTGCCCTGTCAGGGATGGCCTGTAGTTTTGGGTGGGTAAACCCGATTCAGGGAAATGTATTGGGGAACCCGATTGCAGCTGCAGATCTAAGGTGCCTTTTCCAGTTTAGCTTTACCTGCTATGAGGCGGACCCTTTGGTGACTGCTTTGTCATATTGCTTGGAGCCCATTGGGGAAAAGGGATGGATTGATTTCCATCTCAGAGGTTGCCCTGAAATGCCAATGTGGGGAATATGGGCAAGGAGAGATGTAACCAGAGGGGGCAAACAGGCATGCCTCCACCATGTAGCTGCTTCTGCTGTCCCAAGCCAGATGGATACTCCTGAGATACTCTGCTACTTGCTCCCCTGTCCCCAAGCCCTCGGTGTTTTACCTTATAGATCCCTGGGTGCCTGGTACACCTGGACTGAGGCCCTAGCCTACCTCTCCAGGCTCATCTCCCCCATGCTCTGGCCTGCCTGGTCAGCTCTATCACAACACCCCATAGATGTCCCAACATCGGTGGCACCCTTCTGCTGGCAATGCCAAGGGTTAAATTGGAAAACCTGGCAAGAGCCTTAGAGGCCATGATGCTCAACTCTCCATCCAGAGAAGGGGCTATCTGGACTTGGCTTTCTTCTCTTGCTTCTTGGAGCAAGCGCTCCTGGGACTTGGTATTTCCGGTTCTTCTAAAACATTTCTTCAGAAACCTGCCTCCTTATGTCTGCTGCAGCTGCTGTCTGTGCCACCTCCACGCATTCCAGGAAGTCTTCCTCAGGCACTTGGTCCCTCTGGTCCCCTGTGCCATAGTAATTAGATGCTGTTTCATCATTCAGTGGCATGAAACAAGTGTTGCTAACTTTTTCCTTCCCTGTCTCGACACCTGCCTTACCTTTCAAAGTAGTTTGGAACCCCTTGAGGCTGCAGCTCTGCTCCAGCCATCTCTTTCCTCCTCCCACTTAGCACAGAGGAGGTGTCAAGAGAACCTACGAGGTTTTCTGGGCCCAATGTCTTGTCCATCTCCCAGGATTTCAACATGGAACTGAAAGGGTGGGCTGTGCAAACGACCCCATTTGCTCACTGCCACTGAGTGTCCACGGGTCAACCTGGACTCTCAGTCGCTCTCTACCTAAAGGAGGAAACTGACATACAAGCAGAAAGTCAAAATACAGCGCACCCTCTCTAGAAGGGAGGTCTCTAGAGAACGTGAAGGAGCATAGGAAGGAACAATCAGCAGAACAGTGCTGGGGTGAGCTGGGCCCAGAAAAGCTGAGCCTGAAAGGAGGGGCGGGAGTAGGCTCACTGACGTGGCGCACACAGGGGGTAGGGAGCAGGCTGGAAACTCAGGCTTCCCATTCACCGAGTGCCTCAAAGGTGGCCTTTTATCTCCAACTGTTGGACAGCCACAGAGGTACGTGGACAGTTTTGAAAGAAGGTCATCATCATAAGACCAGAAACTACTGTTCCATACTCAGGATGACCAGCGTGTCCTGGTTCATCCAGGACTTTTCTGATTTTAGCACCAAAGTCCCTTCAATCCCAAGCAGATCGGGGTGGATGGTCACTTAGACCTAAGTCTGGAAGGGTACTATGAATTATTATATGCTATAAATCCTTTAATCTTCTGACCAGCACAATTAAATTGTTCTGAAATGTGTTTGTGCCAATGGCATTAGTGGGTTAGTTGCAAACATTTAAATTTTGTTGCCTCCCCCCCCCCCACTTTTTTTTTGAGACAGAATCTCTCTTTGTCATCCAGGCTGGAGTGCAGTGGCATGATCTTGGCTCACTGCAAACTCTACCTCCTGGTTTCAAGTGATTCTCGTGCCTCAGCCTCCTGAGTAGCTGGGACTGTAGTTGTATGCCACCACACCTGGCTAGTTTTTGTATTTTTAGTAGAGACAGGATTTCACCATGTTGGTCAGGCTGGTCTTGAACTCCTGGCCTCAAGTGATCCACCCACCTTGGCCTCCCAAAGTGCTGGGATTACAGGGGTGAGCCGCCGCGCCCGGCCCCTACTGCCATTTTTTGAAAACTTCTATGAGGATTTTCTTATATTTTAAAAGTACTGAATGCTTCAGTCTGTGGGCAGAGGATGAGGTGAGAGAGAGAGAGAGAGTCGGGTGTATTTAAGGGCCTGAAAAGAGTGGAAATATCTAAGGTCCAAGGGACATGCCGTTGTGCAGAACGGGTTGAAGAGAGGGTTTTGCCGGATGCTGAATGGGTGGGCAGTGGCCACAGGGCCCCATGGACCAGGCCAATGATTTCATCTCATAGCCTTAGGAAGCCAAAAGAGATGTTATGTAGAAAAAGTCACGGTTGGACCCAAAAATCCATGCAGATGCAGTTTTGGAGAACTGATTAGGGGAGGGGGTGTCGAGGCCAAGACCAGAGGCAGGGAACCGTTCTCGGGGTGGGGGGGCTGCTGTATCATGCAGGCACAGTTCTATAGATATGGAGAGAAAGGCACTTTTAGTAGGAGAAAATGGAGAGGATTTGGTGATTGGTTCGTTGGTTGAGGAGGTGACTCACTTGGGCTCTGGGTGGTGAGGCGCTGTCAACCACCAAGACAGGAATTTAAGCAGGAAAACGGCGTCAGAGGGAGATGCTGCATTTGGTTTTGGATGTGTTGTTTGGGCCCTGGGACCACCGAAGATTTAAATGTGGCTGGGATTAGAACTTAGGAGAGAACATGGCTGGAGGTAAATATTGGGGTGTCACCCACCTTCCAAGCCCAAGGCAATTGAAATGGACAAGCCACAAACGGAGGACAGGAATGACACCGCGAAGAGGCTTCAGCCCAAGGAGTGAGGGGAGAGTTGGTGGTTGAACTGGCCTGACTAGTTTAGCGGCTTTTGCTAGTGTCTTCAAGGTACACGTGCAACGTCCAGTCCTCAGGAACTGTCTGGAGAGTCTGTATGAAAGACCGTCTGAAAGGCTAAGGCAGGAGAATCACACGAACCTGGGAAGTGGAGGCTGCAGTGAGCGGAGATTGCACCACTGCCCTTTACCTTGGGTGACAGAGCAAGACTCCGTCTCAAAAACAAGAAAAGGAAATCTGCACCCGCTGGCTTTGCAAGGAGGACCCAGTCTTTTTTGCATGACCCAGTTCTAGATAAAATGACAGTAACGATACTCATTGACTGCTGAGGATCGTGAAGTCAGGAGCTGATGTATACACAGGGCTCATTATGCAAATAACCTGTTGTGGCACACACGGGGCTGGCAGATCATTCCCACATTCCTGTCCTCTCCCAGGTTTCTGCAATTGTCTGCAGCTGTCAACACACCGCCCTTGTCTTCCTGTAGGTATGTGAATGCTTGTATGTGAGCATCTCATTAAAACAATGATCTCAATGATCAGAATTGTCTGGGTGTGAGAATGTTCAATCAAGGTCAATTTCTATATCTGGATGGAAAGAGCTGGTAAGATGAGCAATAGTGCTGGGACTCAGGACACTTAGGACCAGGCGCCCTGTGAATTCCTGTAAAATGAGGGTGTTGAGCTAGCTGAGCCATCAAGACACAGCTCAGACATGCTGAGTATGTGATTCTAGTCAACAGCCAGTGCATGTAGCAGACATGTTAAAATGCATTTCAAAACATGCAGTTAAAATGGTGATTTTACCGTCTTATTTACGCACTCAATAAACACATATGGAATACTCAAGCTCAGACATGGTGCTGGCTAGGGGGCGCACTGGGGAGCAAACACAGACTCTGCTGGCCCCTCTTAAGAGTCCAGTGGGAGGAACCCACTGAAGCAGCAGCTACAGGTGTGAGAGAGGCCGAGGGAGACGGAAGCCAGCGAGGACGCTGCTGCAGTAGTACTGGCTTCCTAAGCTTGCTCATAACCTTCTGGCAGGCTGGGCCCAGCCCATCTCTACTTCCATAAGAAAATCTGTAATCCCAGCTCTTTGGGAGGTCGAGGCGGGCAGATCACTTGAGGTCAGGAGTTCGATACCAGCCTGGACAATAGGGTGAAATCCCGTCTCTACTAAAAATACAAAAGGTAGCTGGGCATGGTGGCAGGCAACTGTAATCCCTGCTACTCGGGAGGCTAAGGCAGGAGAATCATATGAGCCTGGGAAGTGGAGGCTGCAGTGAGTGGAGATTGCACCACTGCACTTTAGCTGGGGTGACAGAGCAAGACTCCGTCTCAAGAAAAAAAAAAGGCAATCTGCACCCGCTGGCTTTGTCAGGAGGACTCCCCCCTGGGGTGGAATGCTGCCTGCCGTTCATCCTTCCAGACCGCCGGGTGTCAGTGCACGTTGACTCCTCGTCTTGTGACTGAACTATTTTTAACCGACGGTCGCCATGGCAGCGTGAGAACCACGGGGAAAAGATGTGGCCTTTCTGACAGCATTCAAGATGCTGGCTGCCCTCTTATCTCACTTAATCCCCTGTGCATCAGCTTCAAATTAATCTGTATTAAATCCCCATCTTCTGTCAGAGATGGAGGGCTTCTCTGTGTGCTTTCTCACCTGTAAAGTAGGGCTGTTAATTAAGACACAGACACACACACACACACACACACACACACAACCATGCAAAAACAGCTCCTTTTGTGAGTCTGCTGTGGGGGTCCAAACTAGGTCATTAAGGAACAGGAAAGCATTCTGCATATCCCAACATTAGTTTCTGTCATCAATGTCGTAGCTCACGTGGCAATGCCATTCCCACAGCCGTCGTCTGCCCTTCTCCACCTCGTTTGTTACCGACTCCTATCAGCATTTCTTAGATGTCTACAAAGTCTGAAAACATAGAATATAATTGATTTCTTTACAGATTGAGATGTCCTTGATGCTATTACCCACATGTGCCCATGTTTCCAGGAACTCCCAAGCGCTACCACTGGCCGCCCCAGGAGGTGGGTGCTGATGCGTGTGCAGGAGCGCTGTCGGATTTCTTACCACATGGGTGTTATGTCCTGCACCCTTGCCTTGCCTTTATATCCTTCAGGGTGGGGACCGTGTGTCTTTTCAGCTTTGTACCCCAGCACCCAGCACCAGGTCCGGAGGATAGATACACACCTGGTTAATATTTGTTGAATGAAGGAGGAATGAACAGTGTAAGCCAATGAGGTGATCTCGGAGGGTTGGAATGAGTGAGGCGTCATGAGTGAGGATGGACTTGAGTCAAGGCATGGGTGGCTGGAGAAGGAAGTGATGCTTCTAGAGCACCTATTTAATCCTCACATTGTCCCTGCTTCATGGAAGGGGAGGCTGAGGCACAGGATGATGAGCCAGGGGCCCTAGACTGGCCGGTTGGTGTGTGGCTGGGCTGAGGGGCACATGCCTTGAGGGCTGGCTTGGAAGCGCTGGTTCCTTCCCCTCTGCTGGGCACTCCGGGAAGAGGAACAGAGTCTGGGGTGTGCTTCCATTGAAGAAGTGGCCTGGTGAATGTAGCCTTGAGGGCACAAACCCTTCCTGCTCACAGGATCACAAATTGGCCTGGAACCCCCTGGCACTGGATGCAAAATCGTGGGTGTGTGTGCAAGGATTTAAATCCCCCAAGGGGAGGGATGTACAGCACTACAACTTCTGCCAGGTTCTCCAAAGAGTCCCTGGGCCTAGGGACCCTCCCTCACTGTGTGGGCAGGACCTCGTGGGAAGCCTACTAGAGGCCAGAGCAGAACAAGCGACAGAAAAGAGCGATGTGACCGCGCCCTGGCTCTTGTGTCCATCCACACGCCCACCCTGTGCCAGGACATCCCTGCCCTGTGGTGCCCGTGTTTGCTTTCCCATCTCCCTTGCCCTTCACACTGAACTTTCTTTCCTTCAGACCTGGCCTGGAGCCCAACCCACCTCCTTAGGGTCACAGTCCCCAGCCTGTGGTGCACTGGCTTCTTGTCCTCTCAGAAGACAAGCACAGTTTTCTTGTTTTCAATTTGTTTTGGTGTGGAGTTATTCTCTTAGATGCTTTCATTAAGAAAAGAAGTATCTGAGCAGCAGCAGAAGCTTACAGAACTCAGTGGCTGTAAGGAGATCATACCAAACTTCACAGCTTCGCAATGGGAAATGGAGGGAGCACTGTCTGGATGTGGCCTCTCACCCACCGTGTTACAAAGAGAATGGGGGCAGACAGAGAAGGGAGTGCGGCAGGGTGTCTGCCACCAGGGAGAAGTTGCACCTGCCTTAGTGGGGAGTGATGTCTTTCCGAGGAAAAGCTGACGCCAAGGGGAGGGAACGGGGCTTCCTGAGATGGAGTCACTGGAATGGCTGGTTGCATGGGCGTCACGGAGAATCTGCTCACCTGGAAGCCTGAGTACGGGGCTTGAGCCTTGCAGAGGGGCCCAAGGAGGCCTTTGACCTGGTCTTGGTTCTGCAGAGAGCCAGAAAAGCACGCCTCCAACCAAGGGAAGGAGCAGGTTCAGAGTGAACGCAGATGAATGATTTCTTTCTGGGGAGGCCACGGGGACCAGTCTTCCTGGAGAGGCTAAGATCCTGTGTGACGGTCCCCATAGGCCAGAGGAGTTTTGCTGGAGACAGGAGACAGCAATCTGCAGGGAAAATGCGCTCAGCTTTTGCAGACGCTAAGCAGTAGGTCCAACTTTCAGGACAACCAAAGAGACATCCTCTTGGTCATGTCGGTGCTGCTGAAAGACACTGGCTCATCCGTTCAGGCTCTGGCCTCCCTTCCCTGCAAGCTTCTACAAAAGAAAGGACTTCAACAAAGGGGGCTGGTCGCTGCCTTCATCCTAGTCTCCTCCCTAGGCTTGTTTTTAAAAATAACTTCTCTTTTTCTCCTACCTTGGTAGGAAATATAGAAACACAGAGAAGTGCAAAGAAAGTGAAAACCAGCTATAATCCAATTACCCAGAAGTAACCACTCTTCATATTTTGGCATCTAAGTCTTTTCCCCATGAATGTTAATGTGTATTATACATGTACATACATGTATGTGTACATGTACTTATTTACATGTATTTATTTGTAGAAATGCATGATTAGGCAATACTTTTAGAGAAAAGGCTAATATCATGGTTGATTGCTCAGGCTCAGGAGCCAGACTACCTGGGTTCTAATCCTGGCTCTGTTATTTGCTGCTGGTGTGGTCTTGATCTTTAACCTATCTTTGCCTCAGTTTCCTTATCCGTAAATAACCAAATTGGCCAGTGCAAAATAGTATGTCATTGTTGCCTGAATTTGCAGTTCTTTGTTGGTCATTTGTATTTCTTGTAATCTGTTTCCTCCACCTCTCCATCCTCTGATAACCCACCATCTTTGTTGTCTCATCAGTTTCTCTGTATGTATTGGCTTCTGTCCACCAATCAACAAGACTGATTACAATGTTGGTTTTAAACATACTCAGATCTCTGCGATTTAAAAGAAAAAGCAAAACTCCTTGCTGAATGTGGCGAGCTCCTCTGTTTGTTGACTTCCCAGGAGTAGTCTGTACCCATTATTTCTACGTCCTCATCTGCCCTTCTCAAACCTAGGCCGGTTGCTCCTTGATCAAAACTGCTTGGGACAGGGTTACCAAGGGCTCCTTGTTGCCAAGTCCACCAGGCAACTATTAGTTTTCATTCTTACCCAACCTCTTGCATTTGACACTACGCCTACTCCCTCCTTCCCTTGCCTTCCCTGAGCACACCCACTCCTTCTTCCTGGCATCCCTCTTGCCATTCCGTCCTGGTCTCTTTCATACGTTTCTCTCCCTGAGTGTGCTTTTTCTCAGTCTTCTCTCCTGGTTCCTTCTGCTTGCTGAGACCCTGACGGAACTCACCCATGTCCATATCTTCATTGTCTTCTCGATGTGGACAGTCCCTAAATCTCCGTCTCTCATTGGGACCACTCTTCCGAGCCGCAGATCCATACACACACCTGGATACCTCCATTAAGACAACCTGCAGAGCCATCAAATCAATGTGCCTTCCATGCAGACCCACCCCTCTTTTTGATTTCTATCTTTGGAAAAGGTCAGAATCACATCTTTATTAAGGTGTCAGTGATGACTCTGTCAAAAGGAATCGAGGCACTAGTTACATTAACGGTGGAATTTTTGGAATGAGAAGATGGGGGCAGGGGTGTGCAGGGGCAGCTGGGTCTTCCCAATGTCAGACGTCACAGATGTTGCTCTGCTTTATGTTCTTCTCCTGAACAAGGCAGACCCTGATGCTTGACAGACAATGAACACATACAATTACTAAATGAATGAAAACTCGTGAGACCAAAAGTAATTGCTTTGCACAAAATGCTTTAGCTGGAAGGGCTCTCAAAGATCATCTAGTCCAACTGTGGTCCACACAAGGGTCTGTGCTTCTTAGCACATTTCCAGTGGTGCAGAGAAGAGACCCCAGGCCTCCCCACTTCCTAAGCAGTGTCACTTTTCCTGGGGCCACTAGGTGGCCATCAGGGACACCCCTGCCATTACCTGAGGGGCGTGGGCCCAGGTGGGGACTTGGACCTAACATTGCTTTCTTGTCACCCTCCATGTCCCCCACCTTAGGCATCCTTAGAATAGAGTGGGGTTCTGCATTTACTGCCAATAATTTTCTTATTTCTGACTGGGTTTCCAGGCCCTGAAGTCACATGCAGATGTAGCTCTTAACATCCTAGTGAAGAAAATACTGTCTTTAGAAAATGGTTTATTACGGAAATTTCAAAACATACCGAGAGGAGAGAGAAGAGTGCAATGAATCCTGCGCATTTATTACTCAAATTCCATTCAATCCCATCAAATCTGTCTCATTCTCTCCACCACGTTGTTTGTTTGGTTTTGTTTAATTTCATTTCTAGATCATTTTAAAGCCATCTTTATCATATTCGTTGGTTTCAAGACACTTAAACAAACTTTACAATATTTACTTACTAATTCATTTTAAAATAGTAATACTCATTACATGTTAATATAAATGACATTTTAAGTGAAAAAATACATTTTACAAAACTAGAAAGAAGAGTGGCACTATTTTATTTTTTTATGAATCTATTTTATGTCTGGCTTACTGGAAGATAATTGTTGATAGAGACATTTGTTTTTTTTTGTTTGTTTGTTTCTGAGACAGAGACTCGCTCTGTCCCCCAGGCTGGAGTGTGGTGGCGTGATATCGGCTCACTGCAACCTCTGCTTCTGGGTTCAAACGATTCTCATGTGTCAGCCTCCTAAGTAGCTGGGATTACAGATGCCCACCACCATGCCTGGCTACTTTTTGTAGTTTTAGCGGAGATAGGGTTTTGCCATGTTGGCCAGACTGGTCTCAAACTCCTGACCTCAAGTGATCAACCCACCTCGGCCTCTCAAAGTGCTGGGATTACAGGTGTGAGTCACTGCACCTGGCCAGAAGCTGGATTCTTGTGTCTGCTTCTACATTCAGTTGGTTACAATTTGCTGTTTGATTGAAATGTGTGAAGAAAATCTGGCCTCACATAGAGCCATAGATGGAAAATGAAGGCACCTTTTAATAGTGCTTGATGAGTTCTTCCCATTTTGTCACATGAAATACTTAACAAATACATTCTGATAGGTCAAGATTTAGCAAAATGAATAATTTCTATTGCTTCATGCGCTATCTTCTCTTTTTTTTATTTTTATTTTTGAGACAAAGTTTTGCTCTTGTTTCCCAGGCTGGAGTGCAGTGGCACGATCTCAGTTCACTGCAACATCGGCCTCCCAAGTTCAAGCAATTCTCCTGCCTCAGCCTCCCGAGTAGCCGGGACTACAGGTGCGTGCCACCAGGCCTCGCTAATTTTTTTTGTATTTTTAGTAGAGACGGGGTTTCACCATGTTGACCAGGTTGGTCTTGATCTCTTGACCTCGTGATCCACCTGCCTCAGCCTCCCAAAGTGCTGGGATTATAGGTGTGAGCCACCGCACCCGGCCTAGCATTCTGAGTTTTGAGAAGCCTCCGGGGGATTCTGATGCACATTCAAGTGTGAGAACCCCTGGATTGAGGCAAGCCTTCTCCACCAAGTCTGCACATGAGAATACTGTTAGAAAACTCCCGAGCATCTTTTAAAAACTAGCAATGCTCGAGAGATTCTGGTTTAATTGATCCAGTGGAGCCCGGGCATTCTTTTTGCATATAGGTATTTTATTTGTTTATGTACTTATTTAACAGACTTTAGTTTTTAGAGCCGTTTTAGGTTCACTGCAAAATTGAGCAGATGGTACGGAGATATCCTACGTGCGCCCATCCTTGCAAGTGTACAGCCTCCTCGTATCAACACCCCCTTCCCAGAGGGTGAATTTCTTACAAATGATAAAGCGGTAGTGACAAGTCATTATCACCCAAGACCGCAGTTTACGTTAGTGTTCACTCTTGGTGTTGTGCATTCTGTGGGTAGAGACGAATGTATAGTGGCATGCGTCTGCTATTATTGTATCATATAGAGTGGTTTTCTGCCCTGAAAATCCTCCGTGCTCTACCCAGTCATCCCTCCCTCCCCACTACTGCCTGAAAACCACGGATCTTTTTGAGCCTGAGCGATGATTTTAATGTGCAGCCAGAAATGAAAATGATGGTTTAGTACAGTGGTTCTCAGGGAATGATTTTGTATCCCAGGGGATGCTTGGCAAAGTCTGGAGATATTTTTAGTTATCACAATGGGTGGGGGGGTGGCTGCTACAGGCATCTGGAGGAGAGAATCCAGGGATGCTGCTAAACCTCGTACAGAATAGCCCCTGACAACAAAGAATTACCTACGTGGAGATGCCGATGGTGCTGAGCTTGAGACACCCTCACCCAGGGGAACAGTCATACTCAAGCATCTCAGCATCTAGACTTAGTTAAAAAAAGTATATATTTGCTGATATCTTCTCATTCTCAGAAGCAAAAGACATTACGTCTAGTTTAATCATCCCCATCTACATGACAGCATATACAGATATGCTTACATGCACTAACATTTTGCATTCATAAAAGGCATTCCAGATATACATATAAACACACACACGCAGATAAGTGTACATGTTGCCCACACATACGTACATGCTGACACTCATATTTACTAAACCACACATGCATACACAGCCACACACCCCACCATAACGCAGAGTCATTAAAGCACGCACACACACAGGCATGCACGCACTGTCAGTCCCATTCATCAAATGGCAACCGTCCCAGGGGCACCCAAAGTTCTCCTGCCCTCCCTGGCCCCGTTCTCCCTTTGTCCTACCTGCATAACTGTCTTCAGAGGCCTGGATGTTGGGCTTGACACAGTGGAGGCTCCCCATGCCAAGGTCAAGGCAGCATGTCCAGGGGGTGCTGGCCGGCCAAGCAGGGCGTGAGGGGGCTTTACTGGGCAAGGATCTTGGGAGCTGCATGAGAGAGCAGTGAGAAGGGACCTCAGGTCCCAGACATGCCAGGAACCTGGGGGAGGTGAGGGCAGGGAGAGAAAAAGGAGCCAAGCGGATGCTCAGCTAGCTCAGGAGAGGAGAGAGTGAGAAAGGGAAGATGACGGCAAAGACAGGCTGAGGCTCTCTGTGGAGCACGCTGTCATCGCTGTCTGCATCTGTCATCTTCTCAGCTGCTAAGGGTCCAGTGGACACTGCTTTAGACGCTTGGACACTTCCATGCGCATCTTTAAAGCTGTGGTGGAAAGAGCACTCGTTTCTGGAGACGGGTACGTTAAGTTTGAATCCTGGGTCTGCTACTTGCTGGCTGTGTGATCACGGGCAAATTTCCCAAACTCTTATCCTTGGGTCTCTTCTGTGAGAAGTGGGCATAGCAATGCCTATTCTAAAAGGTTTTGTAAAGATTAAATGGCAGGAAATGTGTAAATTGCTCTTATATTACTTGGCATAGAATATGCCCCTAACAGTACTAGATTCCTTCTCTTATCCTTTCTCTAGATACTTTGCATGTATTCATGCTGTTTATTCCTAGAATAAAAGCCTTTTTATGCTCTTTTGAATTGGAAAACACTCCCAGAAACGGGATAACAGGCTCAAACGATATGGTCACTTTGACGATCTTTCATATTTATTGTTAATTGCTTTTCAAATACTATTTCCGGATATCTTTTACAATGGATGTCACTCAAAACATGAAAAAAAGTGATGAGTGAAGATGTTGTTTATAATTGCAGTGTTATTTCTAAACAATATACAATAGGAGGATAATCGCTGACAACACGTTTAGGAATAAGGCAGCATGGGGACAAATAATTGATGGTCAAGCCACTTACGATATCACCTCTTGACAGGTTATTAATCAGCCATGGAAATAATAAGAACACAGACTGAGAGGTAAAATCGGAAACTCTATATGACCAAATGAAAAGAGAACATTTGAAATTGATTCTCAACAATTATTACAGGGGATCTAATACACACGCATTGGAATACAAGTTTAGATAACACTTGAAAGTGAAGCTTAGCAAACTTTTCTGTAAAAGGGCAGAGAGTGAATATTTTAGGCTTTGCAGAACAGGTAAGACTCTGTCACAACCACTCAATTCTGCTGCTGTAGTGTGGAAGCAACCATACAGAGTACATGAATGAATGTGTTTTAATAAAACTTTATTTTCAACAACAAGTTGCTGGCTGGATTTGGCCCTTGGGCCAGTTTGCCAATCCCTACTTTAAAGTGAGAGTATTGTGAATAAATGAGAATATTTTTCTTTCTAAGCTTCCTTTTGTAGCCTTACTATGTGATCATCTTTTAAAGACTTAAGTAAAAGATGGGCATATAATATAACAATGGGCAAAAGTCTTGACTTGATGATTCACAGAAGGAACATCAGAGTTCCATAAACATATGAAAAATTAAATATTCATCTTTTTTCAAACACAAGATGAAATTTTTTAAAAACCCTAAAATATTTAGTATTTACAGAAGTGTAGTGATATAGGCACATTATTATAGAACCAGTTGGAAAGTACATTGACACCCCTGTCTCTGGTTATAAAATTGTTGATATGCCAGGACTTTTCTAATCATTCAAAGTCAATCACCCCCATTTCCTAGAACCTGTCGTTACCTAATAATTGAGCTATAGAAAGAGTTCTGTGTTATTTATTATGGCAAAAACAATTGAAACAACTTAAGTGTCCAACAAGAAGGAAATGGCTCATGAATTATGATGAAATAGTAGAATTATGATACCATATGATGGAATAACATATACCATTAAAATTAAATTTTTAAGTGGGAATAGCCAGAAAATTTCTGAAAAAAAAAATAAGTAATGAGGGCTTGTTAATCTTACCAAATATTAAAACAAAATGTAAAGTCAGAGTAATTAAATTAATGTAAGACATGTGTTTTGATACACAGGAAAATGGAAAAGAATAGAAAGTTCAGCAATAAACCCCAAACCACGCAGTAATTTATTATGTCTTACAGGTAGCACTTCTCATCAGGGAGAAAAATATATTTATTAAGGAATAAACAGTGTTAGAACACCTGCGTAGCTATCTGAAAAGAAAAATGAATCCCTACCTCACACCTTCAAATTAATTCCATATCCAAGATTTAAATGAAAAAATAAAACTATAACTTACTTTTAAAACTAGAGGAGTCAAAAATAAGCTCAGAGATTGGAAAGCCTTTTAAAATATGATATAGAAGTCATAAACAATATGACTATAGGATAATATGCATTTTTAATTTTTTCAGTCTTACTATACCAGATAGAAAATTATCAAAAATGTGATAGCACATCCTCTTCACAAGGAGGGTGTGGGAAAACATCATCCTATATATTGCCAAACTGAAATTTGCAATAGCTAACTAAATAAAAATTCACATATCTTTGGACTCAACAAAAATTCACTTTTAAATACTTATTTTAGAAATGTAGTTGCACATTTAAATGAAATATATACAAGGTCATTGTATAGTTCAATACTGCTTATAATAGCAAGAGATTGGCAACAAAAATTTTAAAGCCTATCAATAGGGGCCTTGTTAAAATATTGTATATATTATACAATGAAAAACTAAAAATTATACAACTGTATAGATGCCAATGCTTTACCCTTATTGATATAGAAATGCTGCAAAATATTTGGTTAAGTGAAGAAAGCATAGTGGAAAATTGTGTGCATATAATGCCAAAAATTTTATGGGGGAGAAAAATAGAATGCATACCTATAAAATATGTAGACTGTTTCTGGAAGGATATATGAGAAACTTGTAAGAGAGAATGCATCTGGGGAGGAGAAATGAGTGGTTGGATGGGGAAAGGGAAATAAACTTAACTTTCATTATATACCTTTTTGTACTTCTTGAATTTATAAGAAAAGCACTACCCGTTTAAGGTAGATTTTTCAAATATTATTTAATGACATGCAAAAATATTTTTCTCAACTATATTTCCTACTTCTCCACTTGGATGGCTAAGAGGCATCTAAAAGTTAACATGTCTAAAACTAAACCCCAGATACTTCCAGCAGAATCTGCTCCATCTGCCGTTTTTCTCGTATCAGTTAAGGGCAACTCCATTCTTGTAGCTGTTCAAGCCAAGACACTGGGAGCTATCCTTAACTTCTCTCTTTCACCCAGTGTGTCCAGCTCTGGCCACACTGGCTTTCTTGTTATTCCTGGGAAATGCCAAGCACATTCCTGTCTTAGGGCTTGTACCGCCTGGGCTGTCCTGCCAAGAAGACCCTTCCCCCTAATCTGCATGCTTCTCCCCCTCTTGTCCAAGTCTTTGTCCATATTTCACCTCGATGCCCTCTACCCAGCGCTTCTGACCCATTTTCACTTTACTAAAAAAAGTGTAGGGTATTCATTACCTTTAGCATAATATCTAATGTCCTTCCTTTTATATCATCTGTCTCTTCTCACTTGACCAAGCCTCATGAGGGCATTGATTTTTTGTGGGTTTGTCTTTTTTTTTCATTGTTTTTTCCCAGCAAGCGTGTCTGGCCGTAATGAGCCCACAATAGAAATTTGCTAAATGAATGAATGAATGAATAAATGAAGGAATATAAAGTTTATAGACCACAATATAAAATAACATCTACAGTATTCGTTTTGTAAAAAATGCATATAAAACATTTGTAGATTGTTTTTTCCAAAAGATGTTACATCATGAGCGCTTGGCCATATCTTTTCCTTCCCTCACACATGAAAGAATATTTTGCCATTAATTGCATAGCCTCTTGTCCTACAATTTCCAGGGGAAGGAATAGATCTCCAAATTCAGACTCTTCCAAGCAGAACTGAGAAAATAGGTAGAAAGAAAAGATGAATTGCAAGGAATGAAAGAAGTTAATTTAATACTGAGAATGGCAACAGAGTCTCTTAGAAGAAGAAAAGCTTGAAAAAGGACAAGGAGTGGGGAAAAGGTATCATGGTGAAATCTTATAACATTTAGAAACACCCAGATGGCAGGATTTAGGATGGTTTTTGTTGGTAGTTGAGAGTGAAGGGTTACGAGCACTTCTGGGGAAGCTACAGGAAAGTGGCAAGAGAAAGAATGGGCAAAAAATATCTAAAAGTGTTTCCATAGATTATAAATTGTATTTCGTTGGATTTTCTTTGAGAATCTCCAGTGAAGAACTCAATTGCTTTTGATCACTTTTGGAGAGAGATTTTTGTTTTTTCTCCAAACTGTTCCATGACTAGATCACAGGGATTCCTGGGTTTTTAGGTGAGAAATAAATATACAGCAATATTTAAAATGGTTTGTTCAGAGCACTGGTTTTATGTGATATTTTAATTTTCTTCTATTTTGTCTATACTTTTCCCATTTTTTTTCCATTATGAATGTATTACTCTTAAAATAAAGGAGAACATGCTTTAACAGTTTTCATTCCTTTTAGTTCTTTAAAGAGCCTCTGCACAGCAGTCAGAGTGACTCATCCATGTGGGCTGGGAAAGCCAGCTGCGAGGTTGCAGTGACGGCCAGCTCATGACCATTGCGAGACTCCTTTCCTTTTCACCTCCACTCTCTCTCAGGCTGGCTCTGTTCTGCATCTGCGTCAACTCCCCGGTGCTCTCAACAGCTGGCTACCTTGGGTAGGGTCCCTCGTCCTAGCTCTGGCCCTTTGAACCTGAAACAGCAGCTGGATCTACCCCTCCCCCTGCCCCACAATGGGGTTTGCTTAATAACTGTACCTATCTGATTCGTGCACATGAAATCTTTGCTTTGTGTTCAACTTTAAATGTTATAAAATTTCATCATGATACCTCAGCTGAGGCTACTATTCCAGGCCTCAGGAGAGGTAGCTTTGGGTTGTCACCTCAGGTGACTGAGTTTTGTGTTTGCTCAGGACTGGGAGGGTTCTTTTTGGTGCTAAAACTGGGAAGGTGCCCAGCAAATCAGGGTGTGTTAGTCACTGCTGCGACTCCAGGAATTTTAGTCAACGGATGAGTTCAGCTGAGAGAAGGACACTCTCCTCCCTCTGTGACAGGTGTGCTCTTTCCACAATAGGTGAAAGATATGCCCATTTTCTTCCTGGATCACGGCAGAAATTGGACTAAAGTGCAGTAACTGTCCTCCACAGCTCTTGCTCTAAAGGGACTGACAAGAATGTAGGGAAGGGACAAGGGTCCTTGGAGTACACTGGTGCAGCTGACCTGATCCTGTCCATGCTGCCAGCAGAGACACAGCCTGAAGGAAGCATCCTGTAGGGGCTTCAAGGGGGCCTCTGTTCAGACACTGCCCCTGGTATAAGCTCACACCGCCCCCCAACTGGGATCTGCAAACAAGGGATGCATTGACACAAGCAGGGCCACTCTGTGCTCCCAGTTCTTGGAAATTTGCATATCCTGAACCTCCTTCGGGAGAAAAGAGGGTTTTCAGACAAGATTATTTTAAAAACGCAAGGCTCTCACAGGACCCACAAGCTCACAGCTTCTAACTAGGTTAGCTAAACAAGGACGTTCCTTGGAGGGAACTGCGAGCACGGACTCTATTTTCGGCATTTTGGAGGAGCACTGGTGATGATGACTTATACTGGATAGAGTGGCTATTTAGGGACATTTATTTTTGCTGAAATATTTGCTGACTATTTTTATAAAGAAATCTAATTCTGAAAAGACAAAAGCCATTTCTGTAGGAGCCTTTAGCAGAGGGTGGGAAGAAGAGGGCAGTCATAATATTGTTGTGTTTATGTTGCAATGACACCTTCGATACTGTCTCTTTAGAGTGAAAAGATAAAGAGCCCGAGCCGAGATGGCAGCACAAATTTGGCGTAAAGAGAATATTGTCAGCTCTCTGTCTCTGCTGGTTTCCCAAAGCTTTCATTTTCCCAACTGGACAGAATGATGCTGAAGTTCCAAGGGGGTGATGCCCCATTCTGTTTGGGAGGAAACGAGGCTTTTGGGAGCTGTGAATGCATTCAGGTCCTGCAATTTGGTTTTCAGGCAGCTTGTCCAAGATGGTTTCCAGCCACCCAGACCGTTGTCCCTGTGCCGCCTCCGGGCGCGCACACTTTCATCCTGCTTCTCTGGAAGAGTCGGCCTCAGCAGCTTCCAGTGTCAGGGAGGAATGTGGTACAGCAAGATCTTCATTCCAGTCGTCACATGAAAATCATCTGGGGATCTTTTAACAACCATCCATGCTTGGGCTCCACCCCATCCAATCAAACAATTTCTGAGGGTGGGACCCAGGTATGGAGATTTTGAAAAATATTGTAGGTGATTCTAATGGACAACCTGTACCAGAATCACTGCTTTCATATTCAGAGTCTTTCAAACTTTAATGTGCATGTGAATCATCTGGAGATGATGTTATCCTAATTCCACAGGTCTGGGGTGGGACATAAGATTTTAGATTTCTGGCAAGCTCACACTTTGAGGAACAAGATGTAGAGTCGAGCATACTGACTGGTTGCTGGGAACCTGAGGGACCCTTTCATTGTCAATAACTGTAAGTGCAATGTTAGGTAAGCCTATGGCTGCAGTTGCTGCATGTATGCAAAACATAAATTGGGGCTGGGTGCAGTGGCTCACACCTATAATCCCAGCATTTATAGAGGTGGAGGCAGGAGGATTGCTTGAGGCCAGGAATTCGAGACCAGCCTGAGCAACAAAGTTATTCCTATCAAAAAAAAAAAAAAAAAAAAGCCAGGTGTGGTGGGGTGCATGTGCAGTCCCAGCTACCCAGAAGGCTGAAGTGGGAGACTTGCCTGAGCCTGGGAGATCGAGGCTGTTGTGAAATGTGATTGCATCACTGCCCTCCAGCTTGTGCAACAGAGTGAGACCGTGTCTCAATAAAGAAAGAAAGAAAGAAATTGGACCCAGTCATTGCTAATGGCCCTTCAAGCTCGGCCTTTCTAAGATTTGGGGGATTTTGCATAGCAGTGTGTTGGACCCGGCTTGTAGCAGCTTCTGAGAACTGATCGTCAAATTTACTGGAATTTTGCCTGCCTGCCTGCCTGTTGTCAAACACAACCATTATATACAGTTGATGCAAACTTACAACTAAATAAATTATATCAAAAACACAGTAATAAACACTCAAAATTCACTCCTTCCACACTACTGAATACATTTTACTATTATATATATTCTTGAGGCTCTTTAGGGGTGTTGTGTTCATATGGTGGAAATACTATATCATAGTTTGCGACTCTTTCCAACTTTGCATTTAGTAATATTCCATTGGTAGCTTGAAATAATCCATGATAGATGAATCTACACTGGGGAATCAGCCTATCCTTAAGAAGGTAAGCAATGGAGAAAAATGTTAATAATGCAGATTAAGCTTAAAATTAATGCTCAAGCAGAAGCAGGATTTAGTTAATGAGTCTAATTTGTGTGAGAGTGAGAAATAGTTCAATACCAGGTCATATGTCTACTGTGATGACAATAAATTTACTAGGAAAAGAGTTAGTGGATTGGGATGCAACTCCATTTGTCAAATCATGGTTGAATTGCTTCATAGGTTGACCAGAGATACAAGAGTTTGTCAACATTAATGAAACCGTTCCATCTCAATCAATTAATTATAGAGAATTTACAAAAAAGACCATTGTATATTTTATTATTTATAATGTATCATACATCCTCTATGTTAGTAAAGTTTAAACTTAAATATATATGTAAGTCTATACATATACACACATATATACATATGTGTACACATACATCCATTTTTCCCATTACAGAACCAGTTGCATTTACCAGCATACCACTAGATGTGAGCATTCCAATTTTCTAAAGTATCTTTTCAAGCTGCTTCCCAGCTGACAGTATCTTTGAACAGACAATTTGAGATACATTTTCAGAGGCAAAAATCCCTGCCCGTGGTAGTCTGTTCCCAAATCCACACTGTGGTGAATAGGGTTGATGCCAGAGCCTTTGTAATGAGCCAGGTGATAGAGAGGTGAGAGCACTGGGCTCCAGAGACTCTGGGGCCCAAATACAAAATGTCTTTCCAGAGGAAACTGCTGCTGAGTCTTGCAATGAGAAACATTGCCCAGTTGTTTGCAGAAATCCAAGGCAGGGAGACTGAGGGTGGAATTCAAATACCCATCTGGAAAGAAATCCTGCATACCTTCCCTTGCAGTGTTCTTGAAAATGGGCTGCACATCAGGCCTGAAGGTCTCTGATGTTATATCTTTCATCTCTCATCTGAGCTGTGGCATCTGCAGCATTTGCACATCCATCCAACACACTCTGAGTATCTTCATAGCGCCAAGGCTTTGGGGAGTTCTATCCATAATGAGTAAAAGACACCTACGTAGCTGGTTGGGGAGATGCACAGATGAAAAGGAATTTCAGGTTCTGGCCACTCTGACCTGTTCTGTCTAAACCTAAAAAACACAATTTGCTTGTTGGCAAATTCTTGCTCTCTGCTCACAATATTTATTATTGTTTGACATATGCATCTATGAGTTTTCACTGAGTACCATCTTAAATCAATGTCATTGCTTTACGTAGGCTGGTGCCCAAGGTATTGAGTTGTTTCAGGAAGTTCTCACTGCTTAGAAAACCATGCTCCATGATAGTACTCATGCTGGGGCTTCAAAATATGATGTTCATTGGGTGACTTACTCCCATTACTGGCTGAGTGAGAACCAGCATAAATAATCTAACCAATCTTGCTAAATGTTCCATCTTATAACATAGACTCAAAGAGATAAAAGAAAGCTAGGAGTTATTGTCAAAAATATTTCTTGTACTCCTGGCCACCTCATCCAAATAAATAGACCAAGTAGGCATCATGGGAGAGAGTCATCTATGAATTGACTCAGATGATTGAGCTCAGAAGGCTTATTGTCAAGTGTTTGTAGATTGAGCCTTGGAGACTTACGGTCAAAGAAACACAGGCTTCTCTGTGCAGTCTACAGTCTGGAGTCACCCATCACCTTGAGAAAGACTGAGGTTTTATCCCAGCCTGGAGCTGATAATTCTTTAAAACAACGTAAGATTTTTCACTGAACATATAGACCTCAAACTGATCCTCAACAACAAGAAGATTAATGGACAGCATCGTGATGATTAGAAAGGAAAACACTATTGAATAAAAACTGTAACCTTTTACTTTAGGGCACTGACAGATGGTGTGTGTTATCAGACTTTTACTCCTGAGATGACTCTTATACCTGTTTTGAAAGCATCCGGCTTCATACATAAAGTTATCACATCACATGTGAATCTTGCAGAACACCCTTAAGGATCATGAACACCACCAGTAAATTCTAGGGGAGTCTTTCAGTCCAAGATGGCAATATTAGAACATCTACGTAACGAATTTTCTCAGTAAAATCGGAAACGGAGAATAGATTTCCACTATCATCTCCTTCATTCCACTATCATCTCCTTCATGTAACTTCCTGAAGTGCTAAGCAATGGTATTAAATAAGAAATGAAGTATGAAAATATACTGATTATAAAGACAGGACAAATAATTATTTGCGTATTACAAGATTGTACACGTAGAAAACCAAGGGGGTCAATTGAAACATTTAGGGAGCCAGTCAATTGGCAAATTACAAAATGAGTATTTAAAAATCAATAACTGTCTTAGGTTTCAATTATATTAACTTAGAAAGTAGAATAGAAGAAAAATCATTTACTTTTGGGAGAAAATTTAAAATACCACAGCAGAAGACATCCAGCAAGAAATATAAAGTTCTAATTTGAAAAAAGATAACATGATTAAGCAAGATGGCTTTATTAAGGGTGAACTGATACTGCATCAAATAAAAAATTCAACATAATCCCAATAAAATCCCAATGTTGTCTTTTTATAACTTCGCTTGATGATTCTAAAGTTAATCTGAGAGTAAATCTGTGATGAAATTCAGAGTGTTTGGGGAGGGAGTTTAAGGAGAAACTCTCCCACTACACATGAAGCTGTATCACAAACTTATACTAATCAGAACGAGGTGACACAAATAGAAAAATAGATCAATGGAATAGGAAGGAACGTTCACAAATAAATTCCAGTTTTTATGGCAATTCAGTGTATGATAAAGGTAACGTTCAAAAACAGTAGGAAAATATTTTCCTAAAAAATTACATTGGGAAAAATTGTATTGGGGAAATTAGTTGTCTGTTGGAACACAACTGATGTCAATACATATCTAGTTAATTGCACAAAATAAATGCCAGATGGAGCAAAATTCTAAATGTAAAATATCAAATTATAAGAAAGTCGAAGGTTGGAATTTTCTCATATCTTTAGATTAAAAATTTCTAAAATTTCTTTATGGCAAAAGGCAAGATTATAAAACTAAAATACAAATAAAACTGGGAAAATATTAATAAGAGACACAAAAATAGGAAGGATATGGACAACCGATCCACACATATACATAAACACAATACAAGCAACCTGTAAATATAGACAGATTTGGTCAATATCATTAGTTTTGAAGAAATGAAAATAAGACCTTTTTATCCCCCATCAGATTGTTAGGAATTAAAAAGCTTGATAATGTCCAGAATTGCGGACGGTATATGAATATGCTTAGTGCCATCTTTTGTTGATGGGAGTGTAAATTTTTATAATCGTTCAGGAGACTGGAATGCAAATATTTATTAAAATGTTAAATATTGTGACTGGATATGGTGGCACATGCCTGTAATCCCAGCACTTTGGGAGGCTGAGGCAGGCAGATCACTTGAGGTCAGGAATTCGAGACCAGCCTGGCCAACATAGTGAAACCCCATCTCTACTAAAATACAAAAATTAGCTGGGTGTGGTGGCGCGCACCTGTAATCCCAGCTACTCAGGAGGCTGAAGCAGGAGAATTGCTTGAACCAGGGAGGTGAAGGTTGCAGTGAGCCAAGGTCATGCCACTGCACTCCAGCCTGGGTGACAGAGAGAGACTCCATCTGAAAAAAAAAAAAAGAAAAAAGAAAAGTTACATGTTGTTTCTGTAGTTACTTAGCAATTTCTTTTGTAGATATTTACTCAAAGGCTGGTTGGACAAATACAAGATATAATTATTGTTTAAAATAGTGAAGAATTGGAAACAGCCAAAATGTATCTCTCTTGTGGATTGGTTAAATAAACTATAACCCATCTATACAATGGACTGTAACTTAGCCATTAAAAGCTATCATGTATACTGTTCACTGGCAGGAAAAGGTCTTCAGCACACAGTATAACGTTAAAAGTATAGTGTGACACCATTTTTGCATAAATTTTAGGTACATTTATAAATGGAAATTTCTGGAAAGATCCCCAAAATGACAATAGTAGTTAGCTCTGAATTATAGCATATCAGGTGATTTTCCTTTATTTTTATATTTCTTTGACTTGTTTGAAATGTTTCTTATGATAGAGTACCACTTTGTTTTATTTTCAAAAAGGTATTTTTTGTTTGGGGAAAAAAATGGGGAGGGATGGATTTGGCAAAGCTGTACCTTTGAGGATGATTTGAATCGTTAAATGAGTCCAACTGTATACAAGGAAGAGCAAAACTGAACTAAGTGTGTATTCAACTCAGAAAGCTAGGAAACAAACAGCAAAAGAAGGAAAATGGGAATATGAAATTAGTAGAGATAAAAGTAATACAAAATGAATTATAAATAGAAAAATATTATAATGAGCAAGTGTAAAAGATCTGTCTTGGAAAGAAAACAACAAAATAGGTAAGCCCTGACCAAGTCTTATTAAGAGAAAAGAGACCCCAAATAGCCAACATTAGGAATAGCAAAATGAGGACATAAGCACAGATAAGAAGAAAACTTTCAAATTTGCCTCTCAAATTAGCAAATATTTTAAAACATAATATTACCATAATGGTCATGAGAGTGTATCATGGTACATTTCAGAGAGCAATCTGATCATTCTTAATCAAAGCCTAACCATTTGTGTTACCTGTTTTGGATATCTAGCCAAAAGAAATGATTGCAAGATAGATAGATAGATGATTGATACATAGATAGATAAGGAGGGGAAGAGAGAAAGAGAGTGTGAGTGAGACAGAGGGAATTTGTATGAAAAATAGATAAACAATAGTGATTCTCTCCCTGTATAGGGAAATTATGAACAATATTATTTACTTTATGTTTTATAATAAACTATTAATCACAAACACAAGCAGAAGAATACATAGAAAATAGACAATTTACAGAAAGATAGCCCGTAAAGATTTTAAAAATTCAACCTGACTAGTAATAAATAAAACAATGACCTGATACTTTCATTTTTAACTATCAAATTACCAACTTCCTTTAATGATTAGATGAAGTGTGGTTGAGGACGCATTTCCAAATATGAGAATTAATGAAAATTGGTACAATCTTTCTGGAGAACAATTTTTCAATCTATATCAAACGTATTAAAACTTTGTGTCTAAAATTTCAGATGTTTTGCTCTAAAGAAATAACTCAGAATTTTGAAAAAGATTAACAGATTTATTCATTGCAGCGTTATTTAAAATAGAGAGAAACCATGTGAAAATTTAACATTAAACAGACAATTGGTTAAAGAAATTATGATCCACGCATACACTAAAATATAATGTAGCCATTCACAATAAAGCAGAAGCAGTCGGGCGCAGTAACTCACACCTGTAATCCTAGCACTTTGGGAGGCCGAGGCGGGTGAATCGCCTGAGGTCAGGAGTTTTATACCAGCCTGGCCAACATGGTGAAACTTTGTCTCTACTAAAAATACAAAAATTAGCCGGGCATGGTGGCGCATGCCTGTAGTCCCAGCTGCTTGGGAGGCTGAGGCAGGAGAATCGCTTGAACCTGGGAGGCAGAGGTTGCAGTGAGCCGAGATCGCACCACTGCACTCCAGCCTGGGAGACAGAGCCAGACTCCATCCCAAACAAACAAACAAAAAACGATAAAGTAGAAGAATAGCATGTAATGACTGGAAAGATTGTAGAGTAAAAAATTATAATCTAAATTGATAGCTTTATAGCTTTTTAAGGAAGAAAAGGGAGATACAAATGAATATAATGTGCTGCATTATTTAATTCCATTTGTGTAAATTAATGTTTATTGTATGTTATATATGCGTATATGTGTATATATAGTCTGTTTTTCTTGCTTATCAGTGTTTTCCAAATTTTTCATAAAAAGCACCGTGACAATCACGTTATCCATTTCCCATTTACTGTCTTGCTAACAGAACTCTATTTTATCTGGGATGGCATTACACCAGACCAAGGAAAGGAATCATTTCTTTTTTTTTTTTTAATGCAAGAACTTAAAACAATTTTTTAAATGATTTTTAAAAACTTTTTTAAAATTTATTTGTTTTTTAAAAGAAAGATAAAGAGAGGAAAGAAAGTGAGAGTGAAAGAAAGAAAAAAAGAATGTAAGAGAGAAAGAAAGAGGAAGAGAAAGAGGGAGAGAGAACGGGATTCTTGTTCTATTGCCCAGGCTAGAATGCAGTCTAAAA
>CAUYLG010065308.1:0-56403 GCA_963573385.1 Cacajao melanocephalus | reverse complement strand
AATCCATCTGGAGTTAATTTTAGTGTAAGGTGTCAGGAAGGGGTCCAGTTTCTGCTTTCTGCACATGGCTAGCCAGTTTTCCCAACACCATTTATTAAACAGGGAATTGTTTCCCCATTGCTTGTTTTTGTCAGGTTTGTCGAAGACCAGATGATTGTAGATGTGTGGTGTTGCTTCTGAGGCCTCTATTCTGTTCCACTGGTCTGTGTCTCTGTTTTGGTACCAGTACCATGCTGTTTTTATTACTGTGGCCTTGTAATATAGTTTGAAGTCAGGCAGCATGATGCCTCCAGCTTTGTTCTTTTTGCTTAAGATTGTTTTGGCTATGCGGGCTCTCTTTTGGTTCCATATGAAGTTTGAAATGGTTTTTTTCAGTTCTGTGAGGAAGGTCATAGGCAGCTTGATGGGAATAGCATTGAATCTATAAATTACTTTGGGCAGTATGGCCATTTCACGATGTTGATTCTTCCCAACCATGAGCATGGAATGTTTTTCCATCTGTTTGTGTCCTCTCTTATTTCGTTGAGCAGTGGTTTATAGTTCTCCTTGAAGACGTCCTTTACATCCTTTGTTAATTGTATTCCTAGGTATTTTATTCTCTTTGTAGCAATTGTGAATGGGAGTTCACTTTTGATTTGGCTCTCTGTTTGTGTGTTATTGGTGTATAGGAACGCTTGTGATTTTTGCACGTTGATTTTGTATCCTGAGAGTTTGCTGAAGTTGCTTATCAGGTTCAGGAGATTTTGGGCTGAGACGATGGGGTCTTCTAAATATACAACCATGCCATCAGCCAATAAAGACAATTTGGCTTCCTCTTTTCCTAATCGAATACCCTTTATTTCTTTTTCTTGCCTGATTGCTCTGGCTAGAACTTTCAATACTATATTAAATAGGAGTGGTGAGAGAGGGCATCCTTGTCTTGTGCCAGATTTCAAAGGGAGTGCTTCCAGTTTTTGTCCATTCAGTATGATAATGGCTGTGGGTTTGTCATAAATAGCTTTTATTATTTTGTGATACGTACAATCGATACCTAGTTTATTGAGAGTTTTTAGCATAAAGGGCTGTTGAATTTTGTCGAAGGCCTTCTCAGCATCTATTGAGATAATCATATGGTTTTTGTTTTTGGTTCTGTTTATGTGGTGGATTACATTTATAGACTTGCATATGTTGAACCAGCCTTGCATCCATGGGAAGAAGCCTACTTGATCATGATGAATAAGCTTTTTGATTTGCTGTTGCATTCTGTTTGCCAGTATTTTATTGAAGATTTTTGTGTCGATGTTCATCATGCATATTGGCCTGAAGTTTTCTTTTTTAGTTGCATCTCTGGCGGGTTTTGGTATTAGGATGATGATGGTCTCATAAACTGAGTTGGGGAGGATTCCCTCTTTTTGTATTGTTTGGAATCATTTCAGAAGGAATGGTATCAGCATGATGTTGAGCTATTTTTAAATAATCATTTGTCTGAAAAAGTAAATCACACTGGCTATTAAAATTAAAGCTTTTCTTCAAAGTCTGTGGTCCTTTTTCTTCATATTTGCTGGCTTTCACACTATTTCTTATGCAGTCGCTGATAATATACTTACATATGTGAATGAAAATTGATCGTATAATTCAAATATGTTACATAGATATAATTGAAGCCAGCTGAACACTTTCCCCAAAGATTAATGTATGAACATAGAAACTAATGTTATAATTGAAGATAGGAATGTCTATAGATTAATAAGTTGATAGATATCTGTCTGGGTATAAGTTTAATCCTAGGATTCAAGTTCAAAGGGGTGAAATATATCCTCATTGTCTATCTTTTGCTCCTCTTATCATCAGATGACAGTGAATGTTAAATAGGCATCAAAGATATCCTTGCCAATGTGTCAGCCAACCAATACAATAATTTCACTTTCTGTATGGTAACATCTTTTGTCAGCTAAAAATGCCCAAGTCTGGCCAGGCGTGGTGACTCACACCTGTAATCCCAGCACTTTGGGAGCCTGAGGCAGGCAGATCACAAGGTCAAGAGTTCGAGACCAGCCTGACCAACATGGTGAAACCCCGTCTCTACTAAAAATACAAAAATTAGCTAGGCGTGGTGGCACATGCCTGTAATCCCAGCTACTCAAGAGACTGAGGCAGGAGAATCACTTGAACCCAGTAGGTGGAGGTTGCAGTAAGCTGAGATTGCACCATTGCATTTCAGCCTGGGGGACAGGGTGAGACTCCATCTCAAAAAAAAAAAAGAAAGAAAGAAAGAAAGAAAGAAAAAAAGAAAGAAAGAAAGAAAGAAAGAGAAAGAAAGAAAGAAAGAAAGAAAGAAAGAAAGAAAGAAAAATGTGCACAAGTCTGTAGGACAATGGCTCTTAGTCTTTTTGTGTGTGTGTATCTCCTTCAAATCCCATCACCTTGGCAAGTGCCTCTGCTATCTGCACATACAGGTTTCTACACCTAAGCTTCAGTGTAATAATGCTGGAATTCTTTGTATGTGAGGAAAACAAGGGTGTGCAGAGGAACCAGTATGGGCTGTAAATGTAAATAGTCTAGATTTGAATTCCATCTCCACATGAGCAGGGATTTAAATATCAGAGTCTCAAGTTCCACATCTGCAGAATATAGATAATAACACACAGCTGCTGTGAGGGTTAGTGGGCACACTCTTTATAGAGCATTGTACCTAATAGGGACACAGTAAATAATCACTATAATTATCATTACGGTTATTTCACGAATATTATTTTCTCAGTTCAGCAGACATTTATTAAGCATCTGCTATGTGTAAGATATGGTGACAGTTACTGGTAATAAAGAGATGAAGAAGTTAGAATTGTTGTACTCTAGAAGCTTCTAATCCATTGGAGAAGACAAATAGGTTATGCAGTGTGATCAGTGATATAATGAAGGGCACCTCAGAGGAATGGCAGAATTGGGGCATTTCATAGGCTAATTACCAAAGACAAGATGCCATTGACCATGGCTGGTGCCAGCATACCAGGGAAGATAAGACCTAAGCTAAGATGGACCAGCCAATGCATCACAGAAAACCCAAAGGACCAAGGGCTCAAAGATGAAGCAGTGTAAGACTGCCAGGTGAGAGCGCCAGGGCCATCCTGGAAGGGAGATATTTTGGAGTCGGTTTTTTTTATACGAGGGAACTCTTCCAGTGTATTTGTCCTGAAAAGTTCCACAAGGGAGGCAGAGATTGAGCAGAATTTTCAAGTGTGGGTTTTGCTTCAAGAGGCCGGAAGGGATAAATAGTGCCTTTTATAGGTGAGATAGGTGGAACGGGCAGGTTGCAAGGACAGGGTAAGGACAGGTGGGTTGATCAGAAAGGTAAGTGGGCACGGGACTTAGAAGGACATTGAATATCTGGCTAAGGAGTCTGGCTTTTTTCCATGGGTAAAGAGCAGGAGTGGGAGAGACTGCAAGGAGGGATCCCAGTTACACAGATTTGCGCAGGGCAGTGGCACTCCTGATGGGCGCTAACGTCCAGTGAGGGATGGGACAGAGGGAAGGGACAGAAACAGGAGACACTGGAAAGAATAATGAAAAGAGCTGACATCTTACCAGATGTGGTGGTTCAGGGGAGGAGGCAGGGAAAGGAAGTGCCAAGATTTCCCCTGGGAAATTATCTAAAAAGGTGGTGCCTTCAGCAGAAACTAATCACATTGTGCAGGGCAGGGAGGCGGACTGGGTGATGAGAAATGGCTGAACTTAGTTTTAGTGTTCATTCTAAAGTGATGCTAGACAAAGAACGGGGCTTGAAACTCTGATCCCAGAGGAGAGAAGGTGATATCAAGGGTCGTTTTACTTACACATGCATGTATGTGTTAGCCTTTTCAATCACGCATCCATTCATTCATTCATTTGCTCTTCTGGCACTCGTTAACTCTTTTGCTCTGCATTCATCTACCCATTCTTCTACACTACGCTATTCTTCATTTATTCTATCCTTATTAGACTCCCCATTCAGTGCTAGGCATAATGGTATTGATAAAAGGGACAAGACATACCCCTACTCACAAGGAACTCATTGCCGAAAAGTGCCATTTTTACTTATGAGCATCTTTGCCATTTTTACTTACGAGCATCTTGATTTTCATCAACTTCTCCCCAAATGACTACCTCAGTTTCCTTTTCTGTAGATAGAAGCTGCCAAAGCTGGATGTAGAACTGAAATGTTTCAGGTTTGCTGTGAAGTAAAGTCCCATAAGAAGGGAATGTGGAATTACATTTTCTGACAATTCTAAGACATTTGTTTCTTTTAAATTTAAAAGAGAGAGAAAGGACATTTGCCAGATAGTTTTCCAGACAGAGATCATATTTGAGTGGGACTTCCAAGTAAGTGCAGCCCTGAGGTATTACTGTACTGGGGTTATCTGCTGAGGACATGCTGAGTTTGGGGCGGAACCAAAGCATCCCCTGCCAGGCAGGTACGGCCCTGCTTGTCCAATGTGCTGCGGTGGAACTGGCTGGGGGAAACCACGTCCTGCCGGGGGTCTGTTCATGGAAATCCTATCCTGGTCCCTGTGCTTGTTTTGCACATGGATCTTCTCTTTGTGCATCTGGTCAATAGTTTATTCCCAAGAATGTGAGGTCATTGTTGGCCAGAGGACTTCAGCCCTTGGAATTTGGTCTTTAACTCCTGCGTGAGTGTCTGGTTGTCTGGATTTCTTGTGTCTTTGGTGTCCCCAGGGCTTGCCTCCAAAGAGGCTGGTGTGGGGAGACACAGCGGGGTAGAGCTGAGGACATGGGGAAGGACTCTGAATTCTCTGCTGCGGTGTCATGTTTTACAAACATGATCTTCATGTGTTGCATGTGTTGACAGGGGCGCCTGCTAGGGTGCTTTTTCCTGCCTCTTTTAAAGCGCTCTCCCCATTCCCAGAGATTAGTTTCTGCCACCTGGGCAGGGGAAGTGTAATTTCAGTCCTGACTAGAATGATCTCTGGAAGAGCTCAGTCTCCTTGTGTTACTTGCCAGAGGCAGGGTGGTCAGACTCCAGGAAATACACATCACGTTTTGTTCCAGGTGAGTTTGCGCCTGTGGACTGCAGCACCCAGAACCTGGTGCAATTAGCGTCCCTGATCCTGTGTGATCTGCAGGTAGTGCAAAGACCCCTGTCCTCATTCCAGTGCCACCCCTGGCAGCACGGTCCGCTCCTCAAACAAAACCCTCATTTGTTTATGTAGCAGCAAGGAGCACTTGGCTGTGGGCAGGTGTCTCTAACTCTTTGTCTTTACCGAGGCTTTCAGTCTCTTTACACCAACCCATCCCACCATAGTACTTAGCACACAAAAAGACATGTGCTGGTGCCTGCTATTGGTTGAACTCAGAAATCTATGGGTTCTCTGTGAGGGCTGGGATGAGAAAGCAGCTTGGATTGCACTCTGGTTAGCCGGTGCTGTGTAACAAACCACCCCAAGACCAGGTGGCGTAGAGCAACAAGCATTTCATTATGCTTATGGATTCTGTGGGACCAAAATTCAAACATGGTACACTAGGGATGGCTCATCTCTGTTCCACAAAGCCTGGGGCCATGGCTGGGAAGATAAGAATGTCTGACAGGACTCAGATAGCTAGGGCTGGAGTCATCCAATGCTTTTTCACTCGCATGTCTGGCGCCTGGCCTGGGATGATGTGAGATTTGGGGCTAGGGGTCCTCCATCAGAGTGTCCTCATGAGGCTTTGAGGTGTAGCTTGGGCTTCCTCCCAGCATGCGGCACTAGGGCTGCTGACTCATAATCTGGAGGCTCAGAGTTCCAAGGGTGAGTGTTCTAGTAGGCATGGCCTTCTATACCCATCCTTGGGGGTCACAAAGCATCACTCCCATCACCCTCCATTGGTCAGAGCTGTCACAGACCTTCCAGAGTCAAAGGGAGGGAGGTCTCACCTGTGCCAGAAAGCCGAAACATTGGAGGCTATGCTTTTAAACCACCTCTGGCCTAATCTGAATGAGAAATCTTCTTCAGTATCTGAGACAGAGCAGGTATATGTTGGATGGGAAAAGATGACACAGCCCTTTAGCCACAGGAAGCAGAGGGAGATTTGAAAACAAGTAATTAAATTCCAGGGAACCATTTCTGCATTCTGAGAGCTCCTTTCCTCCTTCTACTTCCGCTTCCAGGTAGGAGTGGCTGTAAAAACTACAGGTGACTCCGTCAGCAGTGCCACCCAGGGGCTGCGCTGCATCTGGGCACAGGTATTTATATCATGCTCTGAGCACAAAGTTCAGACCCCACAGTCAGCCACAGCCTGAGAACTGTGAAGGATTTTAGCTCAAAGCTTCCTATAAGAAACCTCTTCTTGTCCCCAAGGGTCAATATTTCCCACGACTTCTCTCTGATGCAGAAGCGAGAGGCTCAGAAGGGTTCCCCCTGGGCAGGGTTTAAAGGGACTCTGCTACCAGAGGCAGTGGGGTTTAGCCTGGATGCCACTTCCTACTCCCAGAGAATTGAAGGTGACTGAAAAAAGGCATTTTGGGGACTTGTCTTAAGAGTCCTGAACTCGTACTTATGGCTCTGGGAGAAGTTTATATTTGTTTGACCTTTTATTTGAACAGCTGTGGGGGATTTCCTGGTTTCACTTGGGGATTGTGGCATGTGTGTCTGAAGTGTACTATAAACTGATTTTGCCCCGTGAGTATCTCTTTAATGCTTTACAGATAAAGTTAATCATCTGTGCATCATCAACAACAACGACTGCAAAGAACTAGAGGGGGAAACATTGAGGCTATTTTGAGCAGCCTTTAAAAAAAAAGTCAAATAATTTTGAGTTCCCTAAGATTTCCCAGCTCTCCTGGTTGTCTGGTCATTTGCCGATGGAAGAGCATTTTCTCATTAGGAGATTGGGCCAGGAATGTCCTCAGTGGGAGGGGCGTGACTTCCATGGAATCTGTGTTCATTACTCAGACTTGCAACCTGCGTCTCTCAGGAGGGGCCACTGACTTTAGTGCTAGAAAATATTCAGAAGAATATTCTATGCTCTGTCTCATGCTGCTTTCAGTACAAGGAAAGCCCTTTATCTGATTCTGAAACATTGAGGAAGAGACCCAGTACCCATAGGGTCAGAAGTTGCACCAAGAATTCCTTCCTGTGTTACCCGTAAGAGAGTTCATTTCTATTTTGAGGATAACCCAAGATAAAAAGGGGCAGATAAAACCTAGAGGGTGAGTGAAGAGAAAGGGAATTAGGGAGAAGGAGGAAGGTGACTGAGAACAGCATGAAAAGAATGAAAGGCACATTGGAGAAAATGCATTTTCTCAGGTAAATCGCACACAAGAAAATGCTGGCTCCTGGTTTATTCTTTTAGGAATGAAATATCCAATTCTGATTCATTTAGGTGAGAGGCAGGTTTGTGCAGCTATGGCAATAGCAGGTAGCCCTTATAGGAATCCGATTCAAACCTCAAGAATGATCCACCCTATGCCTACCTTCCTTCCCAGGGTCCCCTCCTTTAAACACAGCCAAAGGTGGATAATTAGACCTGGGAAGCTTCGGCAAAGCCAGATTCCTCCTATAAAGTATCCCCACACCCCCCTTGCAAATTATGGAGCCCTTTGGCAAAAGCTATCAACATCAGATAAGATCTTGAAACTCCAGTGGCTATGAAATCTCATGGTCATGCCTCCCAGCCCGGTTTCTAACATCTGCTGGGGCTTATTATTTACTTACTGTAATTTTGGCTGCAGCACAGAGATCAGCCCCTCAGGCACCTTTTCTAGTAACACGGCTCCTGAGCCTCCCAGAATGATTCACCACCTACAAAAACCTCTGAAAACACAGTGTGTACACACACATAAACAGAAAAAAAAATCAAGTCCAAAAATTGTAAAGGAAACAAGAAAAGACTGGTTGATAAATGGGAAACTTCTAGATATTCTTTGGTTTCCACACAGAAATGTATATTTCTGTCCTTGCTGCTAGGCTGTGGGCTTCCGGAGTGAAATGTCTTGGAATTTCAGTGTCTCTGGAGTAGCTCTATGCATGGCTAATGGGAGGCCCTAAGTGATGGACAGGGGATAAATAGCAAGCTGGAGGTGAGTCTCAGGTTCACCTTGGCAAAGTAGCAGGTAGGTTAAGGAAAGCAGCCAGGCTTTCAAGGACAAGCAGGCTTATCCAAGAGCAGAAAATGGGTATATGCTGGGGCCCCATGGTGGGCTGCAGGGAGTTAATACATTAACATAAATGATAGACCCATTTCAGATCAGGCATCAGAAGGATGGAGGAGGCACTGAGCCATGGCCTTGCTGAGATGCATGAGTGTCGATGTTTCATTGCTGTTGCCAATGACGGGATCTACGCTGGACAGGGTGAGTATCCTGGGAACTCTGCACTCCCTGGACCTGGCTCCTACCACCTGACACTGTCAAAGCATGGTGGGTTGCTCCTGCGTTTCCTTGTGTTTGGCTTTTTGCATCTGCCATTGATAGAAGGAGCACGCACCCCCACCTGTCTGTTCCTGCTGTCTACCCCTTTCCTCTGTTTCTGGCTGAGTTTCCAGCTTATGAGGTAGAGATGGTATATTTTTTTCTTTAAAAACATCACATTACATTTTTAAAAATTATGAATTTAATAACTGCCCAGTTTAAAGGTTAATTTCTAAGGTTCTTGAGTAGCCAAGTCTGACACATTGCCAAGAAAAAGAAGGTACTTAATAGACTCAGACTAACTGGCAATCCTTGAGCTTCTTGCATTAAAAGTTCTTGTTGTCCTCCAGAGGGGATTGAACCTTACTTATCTACATCAAGCCCTTCTCTCAGGAGACTATATCTCTGGGAAGGCAGGGGCCGTGCCAGACTCACTTGTATATTCCCCTGGTCTAACTTAGTGCCTGGCTTAGAGGACACCAAGCTGGTTAAAGAGGTCACGATCAGCCCTGAGTTGTGGTCTGGGATTCAGGCTGCCTTTGGAAGTTGTTCCAAAGACCTCAGAAAGGCCTTGAGGATGTTGGGATTGCATAAAGTGCATGGGTTTGGGTTCTGTGAAGGTTGTTTCCGAAGATGGCTGCTATAATCCTGGCCATCCTGATGCTCTTTTGACAGGTGACTCGTCTCTACTCCCATCCACAGGTGGAGTCCACTGCTCTTCCCCTCGAGCCTGGGCTGGCTGGAGAAACCACGTCAAGAAAGAGGGACCCTAAGAATGAGCCTCCACAAGCAAAGAGAAGCCTTGAAAGATGAAAGACCAAGAGTAGAGCGAGGCCCTGCTGAGGGCAGACATCTGAGTGAGGCCACTGGGGGTCTTCCAGAGGAGGGAACTCATGCAACGTATGTGAAGCAGGGACAAGCATCCTAGCTGAGCCCTGCCCAGCCAACCCACAGAAGCGTAAGTAAATGGAATGGGCTTCACTTTAAGCCACCAAGGTTTTGGCTAGTTTGTTATAGTGCAACAGATCACAGGTACAAACCGACCTAAATCCAAACTCCATTTGTGCACCTACTAACAGGGTGATGGTGAATAATGTTTTTGTAGCCTCTCCCTTCGTATGTAAAATAATAATGCCCATCTAATAGAATTAGAACCTTGCCAGCCACACCTCCTACTTGGAATTGCCCACAGCCCAGTTGCAGGGTTGGTCTTAGGTGGTGTAGAATATATTAAGTAGTTCTGTCTCCTTAACTGAGGGGACTGGAAGTAGCTGCTCGACCCCAATGGCTCAGGTGAACCTGTTTGACTCGCTCTTGAAATTATAAACGAGGAAGCCCAAAAACTGAAGTCAGGTCGTTGAGCCTTGGAGTTTTCAGATCATGTAGAGCTGAGGCCAGTGTCAGAGCCTCAGGGAACCAAAGTCACACAGGAACAGAAGCTAAGAGGGAGTTGGAACTCTGAGTGGGCACACAAGGGGTCCACAGAGCAGGTGTGCAGAGAGAAGCTCAGAGAGGCCACCTGGCTGCAGCCAGAGACTAGGAATGGAGAGAGTGTCCCAACTCAATTTCCGGCTTTTGGTTCTAAGAGATTCCCTTGTGCCCTCTTTGCTGAAGCCTGTGTGCGTAGGAGTGAGTTGCTTCCTGCCAAGTCATCCCTAATTAAATGTGAAAATGCGTGCAAATGCCAGACACAAAGTGGATGTGCAGTTCTTCAAGGTACAGTAGTGGTTCTTTTTTTTTTAAAGTCATGGAGGAAGGGCACATTTATTTACTTTTCTCTCAACATCTGTATTCTTTTTTCTCCATAGGTTTGATAACATTAACCTGATGCCCAGAGTCTCAGAAGAAACCAATTTTGTGGGTCAGTGTGACAGAAACTAACCTCTCTAAACTTCACACACAAGCAGAAGGTGTTTTTCCCAGAGTTCGGGGGAGGGAGGATGGGAGTTTGGCTGCCTCTGTCATGAATGTACCCCTGTACTGCCCATTGATGATGGGGAAATCTAAGGTTCATATATAAGAAGATTTGGTTCCTGGGTGTTTTCTGTGAATGGATTACCCAGAATAGGATTTTTCCAGATTTGCATGCTCAAATGAGATGCCTTACAGGTTGGCTACAGAGCAAGAATTCTCTGGAAAAGAAGGACTCATAATCCTTTGATAATATTTTCCTAGCAGCCACTAAGCACATAGAGGAAGTTTTCAGAGAGTAATAAATTGCACGTTCTCATTTATATAAAACCTTTCTCTCCTAGCTTGGAGCACTATCGCAACTTTTTACTAACTAGCAATTTTACTAACAAATTGGGTAAACCATTTAGCTTTTCAGCCTCAGCTTTCTTATCTATAAAATCAGCATTGCAATAGTTAATACCTCCTGAAGTTGTCTGAGCATTCAAATAAATGATATACCTGAAGCACTTAGAAGACTGCCTGGTGGGTGGCTCGCTGGGCCCAGAGCTCAGTGGGTGCTTGCTTGATGAATGGTTGCTTTCATTAATTCTGGACCAGTGCAATTTATCAGCCTCTCTTCTTGATGTTTGCTCCATTTTCTGGATCCAACGTTCATCTACTTCTTGGACTAAAATTCACTTTTACTTAGCCTCAAAAGTCAATTCTGCTTTCAAGTCCAGCCATAGGTCCTGGGTTCTGTGACCCCAGGCAGTGCCCTGCAGGGTCCTCTCCCCTACTGACCTCTCAAGGATACTGGGGCAGCTCCTCCCATCTGGCTCAACTTGGCTTTGAAGTTGAGACCCCGACACCCCTCAGCAGGCACTGTCCTTTGAGTTATCCTTCCAGGAGACATGATTGGCTATGCACAGTCATTCATTTCTTGCCAGAATCTTTTTATGTGTTTCTGGCCTGGGTTCAGGGGGAAAAAAGTGAATATGCTGGAAAAGAACCCTGTTTCATGCTCTGTATGAGCTCATTAGCTCTGTCCTTAAATCAAGTGCAATACACAATAAGGGAGACCTTGGATAAAACATGAGGCAGTGAATCGTGCCTCCTAGGCCCCCTCCCTGGGACCTCTCTGTAGCACACCTGCCTCTTGGTGCCACCCAGTTTCCTAATATTTTTATAGCCTCTACTTCTTTGCCTCTATCAAAATGTTCTCGAGGAAGGCTTTTAGGGATCCACGTCTACTCAACGGCAAAGGACCGTTACTGATGTTACAGTAGTTAGTATTGCAATAGGGGACAAAGCTTAAAGTCAAAGGAATTAATCTCTAATTGTGAGAGTTTACCATCAATGGCAAACTGATGTTGGATTGAGGAGAGAGTGCGGTGAGGGTGACAGTCTCATCATTAGTGAGATAATTAAAGTCTCGTTTCTCATTAAGGACGTTGGCCACAGACTCTACTCCTGGAGAAGCCTGCTCCAGAACTAACCAGCAAACACCAAGGGTCTCCTACACTGTGCTCAGCCCACTGAAATGTTGCATGGGGCGAAGTTTGTGAGCTCCAAACTGCTAGCATTTCTTCTTTACTAAAAGCCACAGTTATTAGTTTAACCTCATTTCGTGCGGAATTTTAAGAGAATTAATTTTAAACAACTACACTTACTGTTTTCAGGACACTCTCATTTGGATAGGGTCATACCTAACCTCCTCTTTCCCCAAAGCTTCGACTTGGTATCTGATATGGTTTGGGTTTGTGTCCCCACCCAAGTCTCATATTAAAGTGTAATCCCCAGTGTTGAAGGAGGGGCCTGGTGGGAGGTGATTCGATCATGGGGACAGATTTCCCCCTTCCTGTTCTCACGATAGTGAGTTCTCACGAGATCTGGTTGCTTAAAAGTGTGTAGCACCTCCCTCTTAGCTGTCTTCCTTCTGCTCCAGCCAGGTAAGATGTGCTGCTTCCCCTTCTGCCCTCACTGAAAGTTTCTCAAGGCCTCCCCAGTCATGCTTCCTGTATAGCCTGCAGAATCATGAGCCAATTGGACCTCTTTTCTTTATAAATTCCTCAGTTTCAGGTATTTCTTTACAGCAATACGAGAACAGACTAATACAATATCAGAACCACAGGCTCCTGCTATAGCCTTTGTGACCTCATCAGGTTACCACTGGGGTCAGCCTTGCCCCCAGCCTCTGAGGCTGGTTCTGTCTCCCAAGGGGGCATTGAATGATGTTAACTCAGGATCCCTTTCAGCTTCCTACTCTGAGCACAGAGTGACTATGCTCTGCTTGGTCTTTGTGACTCAATCTCTGCAAGAATCCTTGTCATGTTCCCTTGAGCGTGTTCCTGCCTGGCCCTCTGGGAGCCGCTGTCCCTACCAACTGGTGCTTTCCATTGCCAGGTGCTCAGGATGCTGTCCTATTTGCCCGCCTCTCCTTTGCATTTCCTCTCCCCATGTGTCTTTCTGGCCTCTGAGCCCCAGTCACCTTTGCAGTGGTTTATGTGCAAGTTGAGCCCACAACCTGCATCAGCCTGGTCTTGCACACCCGGCTGGAAAGGACCTGTGTGTCTGTTGAGTTCCCTCCCCCATTCTCTCCTACTGATACCACCCAGCCCCAGCGACTGCTGACAGCATTTGCAAAATAAGAAAGTGCTGGCTGGTAGAGAGTTTAGGAGACCTATTACAAATGAACAGAATCAAAGCGATTAAGACATAAGTATCTTGTCCATGAGGGATGTAAGAAATTAGTCTTCTATATCTTTGCATCTAGTTTATGTATGTCAATCAGTCATACTTTTTATGTTAATTTAAAAAGACTTGGTTAATTAATGTTTTGAGTCATTCACATCTGGATTTGAAAAAAGAAGTTGGAAGAGTCCTTAAGTATCTGGAAAATAATCAAATGTCTCCATAAAGTTTTCAGAACTGTTTTGCTCATGGATCGGGAGCTCACTCACTCACAAATGGACCTTGGAGCTCACTTCCCATTGGTCTGCCTCCACTAGTAGAGAAAATCTGGCTTGCCTGGCAGAAACTTGGCAAGCCACGCCCTTTCATTCTCACGTCCACGTGAAACATGGCTTCTCCGTTGTGTGGCGACTAAGACCCAGCTTGGGGAGTTTAACTGATTCTGGTCTTCCTAGACAGGAATCCAATTCATCATTGAAAAGATGAAGTATACAATTAGGATGGATCAGGGAGAGAACTTTGATTACATTCAATTTGAAATGTTTCTCATTTTTTGCTAAACTTGTTAAATAATAACCCTGCTGTTCCAGAGGAAGTGATGCTTTACAAAGAGAAGATTCATTTCAAAAAAATTCAAATGTAATTATAGTAGAGGATTTGAAATTTCCTGATGGAAACAAATCTGTAGAGTAATTTTTGGAAATATGAGCATTTTCCACTGGGTCTCTCAATGCAGGAGTTAAGACATCTGCAAACAGTCTTCAAAAGAGTCTTGGGATGGGTCTTCAGGGAGCTCTTGAGCAAGTCCACCCTGCATTGTGTGGCCCCAATATTTTCTCCCTCTTTTGCTCAGCAATGGGGGTTCCCCTGCTGTGCAGCTCTCCACGGTGCCCTGCACGGACTTGGCTGCCCTGCAGTGAGGCCCCTTCTCCCAGGCGTCCCTGACACTGCCGGGCTCCTCAACTGCTTAGCTGCCATCTGCCTCCATTCCTGCTGTGGAGGCCTGGAGGGCCCAGGATGCCAGGGCCACTCTCATTCCATGCTGAAGAAGGAAGATGTCTCTGGTCCCTTTTGTCCCCAAGATTTTACACATACAGAAGAGTGTAAAGAATGATATGGACATTCACGTAGCCACACCTAGACACCGCAGCTGTTGGCACTCAGCTCCCTTTCCTTTCCACCCATCTGTGCAGCCACTCATCCATCCAGCTTGTTGTTTTTAGACTTTTCAAAGTCAGCTGCAAACATCAGTGCCTTTGTCCCCACACATGGCATTAACTGGAATCCGAGATTGTTGATGTTCTTTTGTGTCCTGTCAGCTGGACTGCCCTGAATGTTGATGTTTGGAGTTTTAAGAGAAAGAAGCTCATTTGGTTTCAACCATAATCCCCAAGCGCCCGCTCCCACCTCCATCTCTCTTCAGGAATCAGAGGTGAAGTCCACGAAGTGCTGGGCCAGAGGCAAATCTAAGGGAAAAAATTGCCTTTTCTCCTCCACGGTGGAGGAGTGGCTGCTGGGTAAGTGGCCCTTTCTGGCTGTCTCTCTCCAAGTGAGGTGAGTCCTCTCTCTAAAGGCTCCCTGAGCTGTCAGGTAAGGAGACTCTGGCAGCCACTTCGCCACCGACTTCAGACTGGAGCGTTCACTTTGTCGCTGCAGCAGCTGCTCCTCCTGGGGCGTGCAGGGGAGGGTTTTGAGAAGCTTCTCATCCCCGGAGCTGGTGTTAACAGGCAGACAAGCACTGCTCAGGCAGGGGCTGGAACGGGAAGTGCCTGGCACTCAGAGGTGACCTGGAGGCCTTGAGGTGCACTGTTTATCATCATCGTAATCAGAGCTGAGATGCACCAAGCACCTTCCAGAGCCAGACCCTGGGCTGAGAGCTCGCTGCGTGTGCCTAGCATGCTCAGCACACCATTCTCACTCTATCATTATCCCCTTTGCACAGATAAGATTTGTTGGTGACCATGATCTTGGCAGCTGTGATAAGAATATGTATGAACCCAGCCAGAGGAGCTGGTTAGGACAGATTTTTCTGGCAGAAAGTGGGGTTGGTGGTTTAAATGGTAGGTTTTCAGGTGTGGTGAAGCCAACAGATGAAGAGACAATTGCCATCGTCACTCAGTTCCCAAGAGGAGGGGGCACACTATGGCACGCAGGGCCCAATGGGGAAGCACTGAGGTTGGGCAGGAGGCAGAGAAGCTGGGGGAAACATGGGCAAGATCCTCGGCCGAGGTTCCTGAGGGAAGACATGGGAGAAAGGCTGAGCAAGCTTAGGACTGGCTAGTGTGAATCATTTTGGTTTGGTCTGGGGCATAGGGGCTGTTTCCAGTTGTCTGGCACCTGGCCCTGGGATAACTAGAGCAGGGGAATAGAGGCCCAGCCCTAATGGGCATGGGAGAGCCCACAAGAGGAGGTGGAGTGTGCATGTGGGGTCTGGATTGTGTGGTTTACTCATGAAGGGCACACTCACGGGGGGTCATTTGCTGTTTCTAGGTCTTGACTCGCCCTGGGAGGGGCAGTCCCTCCAGTGTCAGCAAGGCTCCGGATGTCAGAATTTCAGAAACACGTGGTTAATCCTGTGGGATGGGGCAGGAAGTGTCTATCAAGCATATTTGAACATCTTCTCCAGCAATGTAAGCTTCTGTACCCTGTGACACCCACGTGGTTCCTCGTGAACTGTTAATGGCACATTTGTGGCCATTTGGAGACTCTAAATGTGGAGTCTTTGAATGATACTCCAGAGCTTTGTGGGGCATAAGTGAGACTGTAAGGTCTTTGGACTAGCCACCAGAGTCACTGTCGCTCTGACCCTTGGTTTGCCTTGAAATGCTCTCTGAGATACTCGCACTTCTGGTGAGGTGGTGAGTGTAATGTCCAGGTGCTCATTGTGAAGATGGGCAGGCGTTATTTAGAAGAAGTGGAAAAAATGGGAACTTGGAAGTGACTGGGGACGTCAGAAGACGGGGAGAGGGAAGGGGCCCCAGCGGGGGATGTCACTGTTGACAGTTTGAGGGTTCTGTGTCCATTCCAGTGCAATGGGGTATGCAAGAGGGCCTCTCTTGTGACATTGAACAGGGAAGAGGAGAGCACAGACCAGCTCTCTAGGTCTCTGCGTTTCCTGTCCTTTGCAGATAGGGCACAAGCTGTGTTGGCAAAAGCTGGTAAAACGCTGCTAATAGGCAGAGAAACCATGCATTTAAGAGTAGGTATATCCAGTAAGGCATTAAAAAATGGAGTGTAGGTTTTTGTGACTAAAAAATTCTACCTAATGTTAAAATAATAGGCGAACTTAGTCAAACTGGTAAACAGAAGAAGGAAAAAATCAGGCAAGTCTGCTGTTTGAATTCATACAGACCCAACAATTGACCATTGTTTGAACACTCAGTGTCTTAGCTGTTCCTTGTTAAACACACTTTTGGCAGAGCAAGCATCTGACAGAAGAAAGCTACTCAGAAATCTAGAGCCACCGCCAAACAGTGGAGCAGTAGGGCAGATTCTTAGGATGATTGAGCATGGGGCTGTTGACAGGCAGGCTGTGGGTATTGGCGGGTGGAGGGAGGCACAGGCTGAATGTCTTTCCACGCACTTACCACCCAAACTTCAGTCTTGGCAGCTACTGTTCCCCGAGCAGAATGGAGTTCAATGAAACTGCCTTTGCAAAGACTATGACAGTGAGAAAAATTTGACATAGAAAAATTATGACAGTGAAAGAAATCTGATCTGACTCCATCTTGCTTCTAACCTCCAGGCTGTCTTTTTTTCTGGGCGTAGGACAAGCTAACTGTGGAAGGAATTTAGTTTAACTTTGAAGCAAAGATAGTAACGGTCTCTTTTTGAAGCTAACCGTGTCCTTGCTCAGGGACCAAATATGCCTTTGCAAGACTAACAAGTTAGTCACAGGTTAGAATTATGGTTCAGGAGCCATGTAGCCAGAGGTCACAAGGTTTGTAACCTCCCCAATTGCTCCTGTGGGTGACATCACCATTGCAAAACCTAAGACTGGTGATTGAGATATTTTTTCAGACTGCATTCTAATGAACTAGCTGATGCACCTGGACTGGTACCCCATACCACAAAACTGGCTCATCTGGCCTTGTGATCTCACCCAGGAACTGACTCAGTGCAAGAAGACAGCTATGATTTTATCCGCAACCCAATCAATCAGCATTCCCTATTCCCTAATTCCCTGCCTGCCAAACTATCCTTGAGAAACCCTAGCCTCTGAATTCTCAGGGAGACTGATTTGAGTCATAAACTCCCATCTGCCACTTGGCTAGCTCTGTGATAATTAAACTCTTTCTCTATTGTAATACCACTGTCTCAGTAAATTGGTTTTATCTGTGCAGTAGGCAGGATGAACCCATCAGGCAATTATAATAAAGCCAAATGCCAAGGGGCAATTGGCAGTCATCAGCATGGGCTCATCTGAAGCTGACAATCATGAAGAGTGAGAGGATAGGGGGATTTCACTTGAATAAGCTTTCTGATACATTTACTGTATTTAGAAAACAAAGAAAAGTTCACAGCAGAAATGCTATAATTATGCTATCAGCTGTTCTGTAAGGAATGCAAGGAAATCTTTAAACCAGCAATGGCACAGGCACACAGTAGATTTTTACCTTTTGAATATGAATTTATAATGATAAAGCTCATATTTCTTTTGGTACATATTTCTCCCAATTAAAAACAATATATAAAGCCTGACTTTAATTAGGAGTGGGTCAATGTCACTTTGGCAAAACCACAAAAACACTGACTTACTGACTATTTTTAAAGAAACAAGCCTTATTCTATATACATTTTATCTGCATTTACTGAATTCTTACTTGAATTTGATACTATTAGGATGAGGACAAGAAATAACTTTTGTAATCTCAAAAGTGGTTAATGAACAGATTCTCAGAAATATTTGTAATTAGCACCTTTTCTCTTCAGCAACATTAAAGCTGGTTGCTCATCCCCTTAAAATATTCCTTGACCTCCACCTTTGTTAATACCACTAGTCTGTGTATTTAACCAGCACAAAGAAACTCAGCCTAATGCATCAAGATGGATTCTACATTGGTGGATCTAAGTTAATGATATGTAACTTAATGTTTTCTTTTTTAAAAAAAATCAAACATTGTTGTGTTTAGTTTTGGCTATCAGTATAAGTTCTTGGCAAAACTTGTCATATGATAAAGTAGTTGTAGAAATCTGTATTAAAAAATTAAACTAGGTAGAACACAGTGACCTCCTCCCTTTGCACCTGTGCATTGGTCCCCATGCTCAAAGAAGGAGGGATTGTTCTCAGCCATCTACACCCCTCTTCTCCCATTTATAACACCCAGGCTTACTTCGACATATTTTTTAAAATTTTTAATAGAGATAGTGTCTTGCTATATTGCCCAGGCTAGTCTTGAACTCCTGGGCTTAAATGATCCTCCTGCCTTGGCCTCTCAAAATGTTGGGATTACAGGTGTGAGCTACCATGTCCAATCAGCCAGGCTTACTTTGGGAGGTTGTTTTTGGGCTCTTAGCTCAGGGCCAGGTTTTGATTGGATTAACCCCATTAGCATATGTGAAAGATTATATTTTCCAAAAATGACTGTTCTTCTAGCATTTCTTCTAGACTCTTGCCCCTCTTCCATCAAGAGATAGAGTCCATGTACCCTACCTTTGAATATGGGTGGGTTTTTGTGACTGTTTCAACCAACGGAGTAGGGCAGAAAAGACATTATGTGATTTCTGAGTTTAGACCACAAAAATACCACTTACACCTTATTCTCCTGGGACACTGTATGCAAGCAATCTCACTGCCCTGAGGTCTCCATATTGTGGGGAAGCCCAAACTGGCCCCATTGGAGAGACCACATAGAGAGGCCTCAAGACTACATGAAGAAAAAGAGATGCCCAGGTAGATCCTAGCACCATCTATTCCTCTTCCCCACCACTGTTCTAGCTCCAACCACCATCTGACTGCAAGTCCATGAGGGGCCCCAGGCAAAGTCACCCAGCTGAGCTTACTCAAGTTCCTAACCCACAGAAACCATGGGAGATAAGGAGATGATTATTGTTTTAGGCCCTAAGTTTTAGAGTGATTTGTTATGTAGCAATAGATAACCAGAACAGCGTAACTCATCTCTGTGCCCATCTCTGTGGCCACAGGATAAACACATGACCTAATCCAGTCTAGTCTGTGTAAGTCTTAAGATGTCTGCAAGGCATGCTAGACTACAGACGTTCTCCTCTCCTCTGGGCTCAGTAAGATGCTGCAGCCAACTGACTACAGCAAGGAGAGACAGCCTGAGAGCCACACCTGCACACAAAAGAAGAACAGAAAGGGCTCATGAGGGCATCATTGATCCTTGAATCAAATTGTACCTGAAGCTACCATTTGACTCACTCAACACCCATGAAGCATCATTTATAGTAAAAAATGTTCAGAATCACAAGTCACTATACAGATACAGAATTCAATCTCTTGTTTGATACCTGAATCTTTCCTATTTTATTCATATTTATTTCCTATTCTATTACAGCCAGGCGTTTTAAACCTGCAATGACAGATCTCACCACCTGAAGCGGATGTATTCCAGGCCCAAGCAGCTTTGTTAAGCCAAAATCTGTCTCTCTGCAATAGTTGTCATGAGGTAGAGTGGAAAATACCTAAGAATGCTATGCATAAGAAGAGTATCTAGATTTCAGCAAGTTCCTTAAAAAACTGTATGATATTCAAATCGCCAAGATCGAGAAATGTGGGCTGAATTCTGTTCTAGTCAGCTGAATTGACAACTGGTTGACTGCTTTAAAGCTAAAGAGCATTGATTCATTGATCAACCTAAATCAGCAACAGATAGTAGGAGATGCTAGTCTTTGGTCTCCTGCTCCTGTCCATATGGAAACCAGAGACTTGAATAGGTCTTTGAGATCATAATAAATAAACCTATGAGTGGCACGAGGCTGGGAGAGGCAACTGTTAACGCTGGATGAGAAATCGAGCTTCCAGAATATTCTGATACACTTTGCTAAACAATTACCAAATTAGACAAGATAAAATTTAAAAGAGATAAATATAAAATTCTGCTCCTTGGTCTTCTAAAAATCAAGTGTATACATGTGAGATAAGTGGAAACTGACTGAGTTCAGAGGTAACACATGCGGAAAGATTTAGAAAATTTATGTCAAAAATATTTGATGCCAGACAAAAGGGTTATGTATCTTTCAAAAAGCTCTTGGGATCTTTGGTTTTATAACAAAAACATAGTGTCCAAAATAAGGTGGGTAGTGCCTGCTTTCACATGGGTGGACTCATCCTGGACTGCAGTGCTCACTTTAGGGTGCCATGCATTCAGGAAAATCGACAGGTCAGGGCATACTTAGAAGCAACTGGTGGATGGTGAGAAAACTTTAAACCCTATCATAAGAGAAGTGATAAGAGGATATGGATGCTTGCCTGGAAAGGACTCAATGCAATATTGGGGCTTCTGGAAAATCTGATAAAATCACTATTTTATCGTTTTGAGGAAAGCACTCTGCAGAAAGATTCCCAACTGCCTGCCAAGTCAGAACTTTAAAGCGAAAGTTTTTGGAATCTATCTGCCTTAATCTGCAGTTCTTAATCTTTGCAGAATTGGAAAACCCCATTGAGATGCTGGTGGAAGCTTCAGAACCATTCCCCAGAAAAATTACGGAAACTTTATAATTTGCCAAATTTTCAGATTTTTAGATTCCTCTGAGGTCCACAGATCCCGTGTTGAGAATCCCTGTCTGGAATAATGGGAGCAGATTAATCTTGCAAATTGTCATATCATCATAGAGCACACAAGCCTTCATTATATTATGACATTATATAAGATTTCTTGAAATATCCACTCATTTACCTCTGCCTAATTTCTTTTTTCCAAGAAAAGCAAGTATTATAAATTTTGATGTTGGTGAGAGTGAAAAGGTTCTTTTGGAGGTTTTATTTTACCTTCTCACCTTCAGAGCAATGCAAAGTTCCTTTAAAGTTCTTTTCAATTTTCTTTCTGTCTTTCTTTAATACTCTTTTCACTTCTTTCTCTTTCTGTTCTCTTCTCTTCCATCTCTTCTTCCTCAACAAGGATACACAGCAGGGCTGCGGTGGCAAACAGTGAGGGAGTGTGATCAGAGGGAAGTTGGGACCAGCCAGGCGCTCTTCATGTTTCTTCCCTGACCTCTGGCCCCTGCTTCCCCTCTGCAGACCACCCCCGTCTCAGAATTCTGAAGATACTGATATGTTCAAATAGAAATGTTAATGCAATAGCCACACCAACTTCATCAAGCAGAACATTTGAGTATTGAGAGGTGGTGTTTGCTTGTGTTGTCTTTTAATGACAAGATTCTCAGCTTTGATAAAATATGCTGTGAGTTCAGTGAAGATTACACATTAACTTAAATTGTAACTCAGTTTAATTACAGTTGACCCTTGAACAACATGGGTTTGAACTACACAGGTCCACAGATTTTTTTCCATCTTTCCTGCCACCCTTGAGACAGCAAGACCAGCCCCTCCTCTTCCTCAGCCTACTCAGCATGAAGATGAGTAGGATGAAAACCTTGATGATGATCCACTTCCTTCCACTTAATGAATAGTAAATATAGTTTCTCTTCCTTATGATTTTCTTAATAACATTTTCTCTTCTCTAGCTTGCTTTATGGCAAGAATACAGAATGCAATACATATACAAAATATATGTGCATTGACTGTTTATGCCATCAGTAAGGCTTTCAGTCAACAGGAAGCTATTAGTAAAGTTTTTGCAGAGTTGGAAGTTGTACGTGAATTTTTGACTGCATGCCTGTAAGCTCTGTGTTGTTTAAGGGTCTACTGCAAATACCAACCTCCTCTCTACAAACAGTTTTCGAATTTTTGGTAGACAGAAGTCTCATGCTGTATTAGCTCTGTGCCTTTCATAGAAAATTATAACATTGGCCTATTTTACTGTCACTGCTTTATGCAAACTACTGGTATGTGCTACTCACATAAAAAATGATAATACCAGATGATCAGTGCCCAGATCACTAAATTTTAGTTAATGACCTTAGGAATTGGTAAATCGCCAGCTGGGTGTGTAACCTTGGGCAGTTCCTAGGCCTCTCCACGTCTCAGTTTTACATCTGTAAAATGGAAAGCATAGTGTATCTTGAAGTTTACTGAGGGTTAAATGAAATCATTTCATGTAAAGTACTTAGCCCATATCCGGCACATACTAAAAAAAAGTTATCTTTATTTTAATGAGTGGTGCCTTTACATACATCTTTGTGAGTCTCAAAAAGAGTTTTAACAGGAAGCAAAGTTTGCATTAGACCATATTGTATTTGCAGATGGCCATCCCCTTCTCACTGATGCTCCCCTGGAACTTTCTATTACCATGCAAAGGGAATACAAGTTCATTGCAACAAGTAAAACCTCATGGAGATCCTCCAAAATTCCGGTTCCCATGAATATCTTACAGAAAGAAAATAGAAATGACTGATTGAGTTGAGGCAGTTTACTTATTGCCAACTTCTGGATTTTTTTCACATGCTGTTCACTAGGATGAACATGTTCCAATTTGTATGGTTGTTTTAAATACGGATCGGCCTTCATTTCATTTATTAATGTCAGGTGCAAGTAAGCTGCCTTAAGCAAATAAAGTGCTCATTCCTTCCAGGCCCTCCTCTTAAGCTTAACATATTCCATATTCCCAGTTTATTTTCTTGCTGACATGAGTGTGCCCCGTTTTGCTGCCGGGCAAGAACTGAAAATAAGAGAAGGCTGCAGACAGTGGCTGGTATGAGATGACCATGCTTTGCTCAGTTGAGGGTTTTATCTGATTATAATGCGTGGTGTGTCCAGACATTTCAAGGGCTGCAGCACAGAATCCAACACTGTCTTTACTAGGAAGGGGAATCTATAAAAACACCATTTTTCTAAAAAGAGAGAGAGTGAGCTCTGGCAAGGGTTGCGGTGGGGAATGTGCTTTTTCTTTCAGTGTTTGTAACCTGTAGAAACACCAGGTCCTCTCAGATGGGCTCAAAAGAGCCCTGTCTGGCCTGTGGCACTTTGGAAGAAAACCCACACAGAGAAACGTACAGAGGAAACTATTCGGGAGCAGGAACTGGGTGTGTTTCAGACGTTAAGTCTGCAGAGAAAAATCTGCAGTTTTTTTTTTTTTAAAGAAAAACAATCCCCATGAAAATGAACTTTTAGAGAGTTCCTTTATGCCGGAAATATGCCCAGAAGGGAAAAAGAGAAACAAGCAAGAGCAATGCAGATAGTAATACCCACCTCCCCATACCAGGAGCAAAAATGAAGACAGCAGTTGAAAAACTGAGAAATTCACTACAGCTCAAACAGAGGCTACTATATGCTGGGAAGAAGCTGAAAGATAATTGTCCCCCATGCTGATAAACAATTTTCATTCTTCTCTGTATGTGTAAGGAACCATTCTGCATATTCTCATTTGGTTGTTCCTGAGTGCATAACATCAGTGGGTAATGACAGTGACCACTGTTCTGCACATGTTCCGTTCCAGGTCTCTCTCTTTCCTCCTTTCATTTTGTCTTTTACTGCATGGACATTGACATCTCCTAAGTGAACAAAGAATAAAATTGAACTGGCAAAACAGGAGGGTGAGCTCAGGTAATGTTCCAGGCCCTCAAAACCTGGAGTGGCCCCACTCCCAGGGCTGCCATGCCTTCTCTGTTTCTCACACTGCTAGCCTCACACAGAGAGGCTAATGTCCTGGGAGCTGGCGCTGCCTGGTTGGGTTTGGATCCATATGATAGTCCATTCTCAGGCTGCTAATAAAGATGTACTGGAGTCTGGGTAATTTATAAAGGAAAGAAGTTTAATTGACTTACACTTCAGCATGGCTGCTGAGACCTCAGGAAACATATTCATGGCAGAAAAGGAAGCAAACACATCCTTCTTTGCATGGCAGCAGGAAGGAGAAGAATGAGTGCCTAGTGAAGGGGGAAGCCCCTTATGAAACCATCAGATCTCGTGAGAACTTTCTATCATGAGAATAGCATGGTAGAAACTGCCCCCATGATTTAATTACCTCCCACAAGGTCCCTCCCATGACATGTGGGAATAATGGGAACTACAACTCAAAATGAGATTGGAGGGGCACAGCCAAACCATATCAATCCTGGTGTTTTTCTCAGTAGATGCAGGACGTTGGGTGAGCTTCTACGTCTTTGTGCTGATGGTTTTTCATTTATCAAGTAAGAATTCAAGCAGTACTTCCTTCATAGAGATTTTGCCAAATTGATTAATAAAATTAATATTTTAAACTCATTTTCATTATGGCCTCTACTCTTCCCCCAAATAGCCTGTTTAGGTGCTCCCCTCATGAAATGTCAACCTCCCATATGTTCTGTGTTGTACCATGCACATACTGTTTATCTATTTGTGTAAGAATTCCCCAGCCACCCGCTCAAGAATCAATCATCCTCTGACACCACCTGATCAATCTATGGCTTCAGTCCTCATGGCATCAATGAGGACAGTGGGTTCTTAATTGTTTTTTTTTACCCAAAACTGACCCAAAGCAAGAAGAACCCACTGATTAGAGTTAGTCACATGGCCCCCATCAGTATGAGGAAACTAGGGAACAAGAGGAGCATGTGGGTCTTTGTTGGACAGTCAGTGCCCTGCCCCGGGCACCAAATAGATCAAGATGGAGTTGTACCTCCTGAGGTTGTGCAGCCTGGAGACCTTGTTGGTCCTGCCCTGTGTGGATGTTCACTGGGATGCACAGCACTGCACAGACTAGGATTGCTGTGGCAGCATTCTGTACTTACTGTGCACCATGGAGATCAAGCCGACTCCTATGAGTTTTGTATCCCCACATGCCTCTGCTCTTCATATTTGGGAAGCTAGGGTTACCTCCAGGGTCAGATCTTTAAGTGGGTCATTTTTACCAGCTCCATTTCCTTCACCTCCTGGTTTATTCTCTTGCTATTAATCCAAGCAACTGAGTTCCCTGTGGTCTTGGGGCCAATCTTCCAGAATTAGAATAGTGATGATGATGTGCATGTCAAAATACTGTGCTGGAAATGAAATACCCAACACATTTGTTTGGACACAGGAATGAACATAACCCATTATCATGACATACGCCAAAGTGTTTTAAAAGCAGAACTGACCAGTCATCTTGGTCAAAATCAGTTGAACAGGGTGTGTGTGCATGTGATGTGTACATGCATGTCAAGTCACAAATTTAAAATATGCTCAACCTTACCTTGGGCTGTGCTTACAAGTCATTGGTTAATTTACTCAATAAGTACTCCACAGCCTGTATACATCCTTGTGCACCTTCTGCAAGGTTACAAAGCATTTTGCACCCTTAATGTACTTAAGGTTTCAGAGGCAAGCTAAGTTACAAAATTGAGCAAGTGACAGCTGTCATCATCTCCAGGGAAGGAGCTGCATTCCACCTGGGGCAGTAGTCTCAGGATGTCAACACACTCCATGGTTTGGGGTCACCAAGAAAGGCACAGCTCACACAGGCATTGGATAGAACAGCTCTTTACTCACAGAGAGAAGAGACAGCCCAATCAGCATCAATCATGGGTCTCTGTCCCCTATGGCCAGGGAGATGGTCTTCCCCCTCTCATGTGCAGTGGAAGGACCCCAACCCCTCGTCTGTGGAGTCTAAGATACAGAGAGCTGGGGGGCTCTCTGGGGCCACTGACAACACACCTGCTTATGCAGAGCAGAGGAAGACACACTGAGTCCAAAACAGAGACAGATATTCCCAAACAAAGAGATGCGCCCAGCATGAGCTGGGAGGGGCCTTAACTCCCTGGAAGGAAACTTTCCTAGCTGAGACCACTCTCATGTGACTCTGCAGGGGTCAGAAGGCTGCACATGACACTACCATTCTTAACAAAAATTAAATATGGAGAGTGGCCATGCATGACTCAGAAGTGAGCCAGAGCCCTCAAAGCTTTCCAGAATCCCTCCTGGCTTTTGCTTCAGAGAAGGTGGCCTCTGAGCGGGCCATCCAAGGGTGGCAGGAAGCTCACAGGAAAAGGTGGCAGAGAAGGAAGGAAGCTCACAGGAAAGAACCTGGAAACACAGACACTGACTTTGGCTGAGACCAGAGTGTGCAAGGGGGGGTGGGGAAAGCCAGGCCTGGAAGGACCAGTGGGAAATAGAACAGCTGCAGCCTTGGGCCCTCACTAAGAGTTAGGGATGGAGAAGACGAGGCTGTTTGGACATTGTCATGGGTTGAATTGTGTCCGCCTCAAAAGTATGTTGAAATCCTAACCCCCAACCATTTTCAGAGATAGAGTCTTTGCAAGATGTAATCAAGTTAAGATGAGGCTATTAGGGTAGGCTCTAGTCCAATAAGACTAATGCCAACGCTAGAAGAGAAGACACAGACAGACATGGCAGAGGGAAGACACCGTGAAGACTCACAGGGGTGGATGCCAGGTTAGAGTGAAGTGTCTACAGGCCAGGGATTGCCAGCAACCACCTGAAGCTAAGACAAATGCAGGAGTGGATTCTCCCCTGGAGCCTTCAGAGAGAGCATGGGTCTTCTCACACCTTGGTTGCAGACTTCTGGCTTCCATAGCTGGGAGACAAGAAATTCCTGGGCCAGGCGCCGTGGCTCACGCCTGTAATCTCAGCACTTTGGGAGGCCAAGGTGGGCAGATCACAAGGTCAGGAGATCGAGACCATCCCGGCCAACATGGTAAAACCCAGTCTCTACTAAAAATACAAAAAAAAAAAAAATTAGATAGGTGTGGTGACATGTGCCTGTAATCCCAGCTACTCAGGAGGCTGAGGCAGGAAAATCACTTGAACCAGGGAGTCAGAGGTTGCAGTGAGCCGAGAATGCGCCACTGCACTCCAGCCTGGATGACAAAGCAAGACTCCGTCCCCACCTCCCACCAAGAAAAAGAAAAGACATTCCTGGAGTTTGAAGCCAGCCAATTTGCAGTCATTTGTTATGGCAGCCCTAGGAAATGAACACAGACATGATGACCGTGTTCAATCCTTTGCAATAAGGCCATCTTGAGGCTCCGTGTGAGCTGAGAGACGTGGGGGATGCTGTTCTGCAGCTGCAGGCACAGATGTTGCTCAGAGTCTTCAGAGAGATTGTTCATTGGCACCTTTCATGGCACCAGCAAACTTGCTCATGTGGTCATTATGGTCATGACATTGACTGCTCTTTTTTCTAAATATTTGTGAGACATCCTATATGTGTACAATACAATGAAACCTGTTGACCATACCTCGTCCAACAGCATGTGAGGTTCTAAAGACCTAATCCAGTCCTCAGTACACAGCTTTTCCCATTTGCAGTGTTTCCCTGCTCACGTCGTCTTTCCCAGTCTCTAGAAATATATCATTAAAAACTCTCATTGAATCCATCCTAAAGAAACATTTTAAAAAGCCTAGTGTGTGATTTAGCACCATTTTTAGCAACTAATGGAGGACTTAGGAGGACTCATCTTCTCTGGTTTTGGGGCCTTTCAAGGTGAAAATGTGGTCCTGTATCCGAGGACATCATATGGATTCAAGGCTGGCAATGCAGTGGGCCGGGGAGGGCAAGAGCCCTGTACCCTCGGCCTTCACCCTCGTGTCTGTGCTCCAATCCTGGGAGGCAGGTTCTTCAGTCTCTAGAACAGTAGTGAGGAAAGAGGTAATGCCAATTCCCGCATCTTGGGTTCAACCACGAGGGCTCTCTCTCTCTCACACACACACACACAGTTCCGGTCCCAATTCTAAATTTGCAGAAAAAAGACTCTTCCTCTGCTGGGTCAGGCCCACTGTGAACCTCAGCCAGGGAGAGGTTTGGATGTGCAAAGAGACAGGAGGAGTGAGACACAGAAGATTAGGGTGCAGATTCGGGAGTCAGACTTCACGGGCATGAATATATGATACAAGCCGAGTTACAAAACCTCTCTAGCCTTAGTTTCCTTATCTGCCAAATGAGGCAAAGCCCCACAAGGATCTCTGTGAGGATCCAATGAGCCACTTAATTCTGTGCTGGCACTTAGTGCTCAGTAAATGTCAGCTAAAATTGTCACGAAAACTCTTTTTCCTAAGACCCCTGTCACCATCCGGATAAAGGAGGGAGAAGCAGTCACTGGAATGAGCATGCCCACAGCTCAGGAGCTGGGCAGGGGGCCAAGGGCATCCGCTGCAGAGGGCCATGGCGCCAACCGCAGGAGGAGGGTGTAACATTTGACCTGCAAGCCCTGGACCAAGTGAGGGGCACACAGGGAGCAGGACGCTGCCAGGAAAGGCTCAACAGTCTGGGCCAGATGGGAGGAACCACCTCCTGCTTCCCAGCAGTGGCATCATCCAAGGACAATTGAACCTATATGGAGGTTATGAGAAGGTTATGGTAAAAATGCTCACTTTTGAACCCAGGGCATGAGTCATTCAAAGATAAGACTATGCGTGGGGGTCAGTCATGTGGGAAATGGGCTAAGAGACGTTTACATCAGAACCAGACTTGACTCTGGAGAACTGAGAAATCCACCCCTCTGCCCTGCCATGGCCCTCCAGCCGCCGCTGTCGTGTGTGCCTGTCTTTTTGAGAAAATGAGTCATGAGTGAGAGGCCACTCTGGTGACAGGACAGCTGTGTCACAGTGACCCCGTGGGACAGACATCCTTCTTTGCCAGACCACTTCAAATCTTTTGGACCCTAAAGGGAAGCCGAGCATTCTTAGGAATGGAGTAAATCCAGACTGCTGAGCCTGGTCCTGGGTGGAGAGAGGAGGAGGCTGACTTGAAGTTCAGCCTTGTTCTAAGCACTTTCTGAGCACAAAAGCGTTCATTGTCAAGTCTACCCATTGTAAGAAAACTGAAGCTTGGAGAGCTTAGTTTGCCCAAAGTCATACATGAAGTGGCAGAGCTGGGAGTGGCTGGCAGAGGATGTGAATGCCTTACCCCCACTCCCACCTCCACCCCTCACCAGTGGCCATTCTGCCACTGGAAATTCTCTTTTCTCCAAAGATGTCAATTAATAATGGCCACTTCTGAATATTTTGCCGGGTCCAATTCTAGGTACTTTATATGGTAGCTATAATGTATGCACTCAACTCTCCCTGGCCCATGGCTGAGCAGGTGCTGGCGTCCCCCTCCCCACCTCCCAAGCACGCTGACGGCTGCCCCTCCCCACCTCCCGCCTGTGTATTTCTGCTTCTGTGCCTGGGGTTGCCTCCCATCTCACTAGGAACTCTCTTGGCCCACGCCAGGGCACTTCAGCCAGACTGAGACGACCTAGGAGCCACATCTGGGGATGTCACAGGCCACGGCAGGAACACAAGGTTAAGTCACCTGCACTTGTAAAATGACAGTGTTCTTTAACATGGATCGGGGCTTAGGCTTAGGATGAGGCCACTGTGCTAGCAGTGTAGGTCACCTTCATCAGCTTGCTGTAATGCAATGCCCCTGGGCCACAGAAGATCCCCAGCAGAACCGTGGTCCTGTTGCCCACGGTGACGACCTGTTGCAGAACACAGGCCCCACTGGTTTTCTCACTAACTTTTCTCATCCCTTGCTTTTTCTTCCTGGGATCCCCAAATAAGTCAGCCACACTGAGAAAAGAGAATGCCTCCTCCGAGAAGGCCTCCTCAAATGTGGAGGTTGAAGGTATGTGCCAGCCTGGCAGGCCATGGCTCCCACGTAACTGCCCAAGGGTTTCTTCCTACCTGCTACATAAAAAAGGCTGTGTCATTGCACTAGAGAACGAGTTTAATAGACCCGAGCCCAGCTATGCCTCGTAGGATATGGAGTTTGTCCTCAAATCACCTCATCTGAAATTCGTAGGTTAGAGGGTTTTTCAAAGGCAGTTTGGGGGAAAGGAGGAGGGTGGCCAGGTAACAGATGCTTGCTGCTGATTGGCTGTGGCAGAGACGAAATCATAGAGGGTCAAGGCTGTCCTCTTGCAGGCTGAATCACTTCTAGGTGGGGCTGCAGGATCTGGATTGGTGGTCCCGGTGGAGCCATGGGTGTCAGTCATGCAAAAAACTTGGAAGGACATCTCAAAAGGCCAATCAACAGTAGCGTGTTATTTGCAGGAGTAAATGGGAAAGCTGCATATCTTATAACTTCCGGGATAATGGCTGGCAATCCTTCATGTCTGTGCCTTAGCAGGACTCCGGCTCCCTCCTCCCCCAGCCTGATGGCCTCCCATTAGCTTTACAAAAGCAGTTGACTTTTGGGCAAGGCCTATTAATCATTTAAACTGTAGCCTAAATGTCTTCCAAAATTAGCTTGGCCCAATAGCCCAGGAATAATTAAGGGAAAGGCAAGGTGGGGGATAGGGGGTGGGTTAGCTTAGTTTACTGTTATAATTTTTCTCACCAATATAATTTTTGCAAAGGCAGTTTCACCCACAATACTGGTAGAACACAGTCTATAGGTGTGCTGAAGGCAATTCTTAGATGTGATTAACATTGAAATCCATAGACTAAGCAAAACAGATGACCCTCCATAAAGTAGTGGGGCTTCATCCAAGAAATTCGAGGCCTCAAAAGCAGAGACTGAGGTTCTAGAAGAAGAAGCAATTCTGCCTTAAGACCATAGCATAGAAACCATGCCTGAGCTTCCAGCCTGCTGCCCGGCAGACTTCAGACTCAAGATGGCAACATCAACTCTTACCTAAATTATCAGTCCACTAATCTGCCCTACAGATTTCAGAATTGCCAGCCCCACAAATGCCCGCATCAATTCTTTTTTTTTTTTTGAGATGGAGTTTTGCTCTTGTTGTCCAAGCTGGAGTACAATGCTATGATCTCGGTTTACTGCAACCTCCACCTCCTGGGTTCAAGTGATTCTCTGGCCTCAGCCTCCCAAGTAGCTGGGATTACAGGCCCAGCTAACTTTTTGTGTTTTTAGTAGAAACTGCGTTTCACCATGTTAGCCAGGCTGGTCTCTAACTCCTGACCTCAGGTGATTCGCTCCCCTCAGCCTCTCAAAGTGCTGGGATTACAGGTGTGAGCCACTGCGCCCAGCCGCATCAATTGTTTAGTTTGTATCTCTCTCTCTCTTTCTCTCTCTGTATGTATATTTCTAAACACACACACACACACACACACACACACACACACCCTATTGGTCTGTTTCTCTGACTCTCTCAAACAGTGAATCACTCTTTTCTCTGGATACTACAGCACTCACACCTACCTCTTGCTAAAAGAAAACTTCAGACAAATTAAATTTAATGGAGTCTAATTGAGCAAGAATAAAAGCGATTCATGAATCGGGCAGTCCTCAGAATCACAGCAGATTCAGAGAGCCTCCAGGGATGCCTTGTGGTCAGACCAAATTTACAGACAAAAAAGAAAAGTGGCATACAGAAATCGGAAGTGAGGTACAGAAGCAGCTGGGCTGGTTACAGGTTGTTGTCTGCCTTATTTGAACCCTCAGCAGTGTATGAGTGGCTGAAGCAGGGCTGCTGGGATCAGACAAAACCCAGCTATTGTTATAGGCGCACACTCCTAAGTTAGGCTTTCAATCCTGTCTGCCTATTAAGTTAGGTTGCAATTCGTCCATAAGGACGGAAATATACAAATACAGAGTCCTTCTCAGCCCATATTTAGTTTGCTTTAACACAGTTCTATTTCTGATTAACTTAATGTGTTATATTTAATTTATTATAATATTTTCATTTCAGTTCTTCTCTTTTCTGTTATTTAGATGATCTACTGACAAATATGCTGGCCTCACTAAGCTGAGCCCCTTGAAGGTAGAGATAGTTGTGCTCAAAGAAACAAACACAGCTTTATTTCTTTGCTGCTTACACAGGGCCTAGCCTAGAGTAGGTGCTCGGCAAACACTTCAGGGACAGTGACAGACGGAACACTATTTGTTGTGTGACGAAAGAAGGATTCAAACGCTGGCCAAGGAAGCAGAATGATTCCAGCGTGGCTGCTGCTTGCACCCTCTTCTGAATCCCCGTGGATGGTCTGCTGGCTTCCGCCAGCTTCATTCATGGTAAATGTGCTCCCTCTCTTTTATTCTTTCACACAAATGTGCTACTCCCAGCTTTAGGACAACGTTCTTGGCTAACAAAGCACACATTTCTGATGAAGTTCTAAGCCCAGTAATTAAGCTGTTGCTGTCTCTCATCTCAGCCTGGAGCACCCTACATGAAGTCCTCAGTCAAATCTATCAACGGTGGGGCAGGGACGCTGGTAACACCATCTGGATTTTGTTTGGCATCAGTTTAAAATGTCTGTGAATGGCTGGAGACAAGAGTGGGGCCCGCTACTGCGCTCATTTCACACATTTTAATTAAAAAGAATGAATGAAGGAAATAAGTCTCTCCTCTGGGATTGATGTGTGTGAAGGATTTTCTAGTCCCAACTTGGCTGTGTCAGAATTGTTTATCTCAGGATCCTGAACGCACTGTTTGGGAAGCTTCAAAAGAGGTTAATATCTCTACTTGCTCTTCATCCACTGCTCCTTAAAAAAAAAAGACTTTTAGGCCGGGCACAGTGGCTTACGCCTGTAATCCCAGCACTTTGGGAGGCGGAGACAAGGGGAGCATCTGAAGTCAAGAGCTCAAGATCAGCCTCGCCAATATGATGAAACCCCATCTCTACAAAAATACCGAAAAAAATTAGCTGGTCATGGTGGCGGTGCCTGTAATCTCAGCTACTCAGGAGGCTGAGGCGAGAAAATCATTTGAACCCAGGAGGTGGAGGTTGTAGTGAGCCAAGAGCGTGCCACTGCTCTCCGGCTTGGGTGAGAGAGCAAGACTCTGTCTCAAAAAAAAAAAAAGACTTTTCATTCTGGTAGAGAAAGTATTTTGAGACCTATTTTTTTTTCCTACTGAATTTGTCTTGGATCCTGAAAGTACAGCTATAGCATACTTTATTTACATTGTCCTGTCATAAACAGATCTGAGAGTTCTTTTTAAAATATATTATTTAATTTTTTTTGAGACAAAGTATCATTCTGTTGCCCAGGCTGGAGTGCAGTGGCAGGATCTTCGCTTACTGCAAACTCCACCTCCCAGGCTCAAGCCATCGTCCCACCTCAGCCTCCTGAGTAGCTGGGACAACAAATGCCGGCCACCACACCTGGCTAATTTTTGTATTTTTTGTAGAGACGGGGTTTCTCCATGTTGCTCAGCCTGGTCTTGAACTCCTGGGCTCAAGATCCTACTGCCTTGGTCTCCTGAAGTGCTAGGATTCCAGGTGTAAGCCACCACGCCTGGCCAGATCTGATAATTTATTACACAGCAGATTTCTCTTGATAGATAGCTACGTCGTAGAAGAGAAAACCAAAGCACAAAATGAGTGTGACTGAAAACTGATTTATGTTCAACTCCTGTGCCATCCTGCCACTGGAAATTCTCTTTTCTCCAAAGATGTTAATTAATAATGGCCACTTCTGAATATTTACCATGTGCCAGGGTCCAATTCTAGGTATTTACGTGGTAGCTAATGTATATACTCAACAAACCTGTTGTTTTCAGACTGGGAAGCTAAGGCACTCAAAGTAACTTCCTCTTGCCTGGAGTGTGCACTTTTTCCCTCTGTTCCTTTCTGCCTAAATTCTACTACAACTGCAAAATCTCTAGCTCCAGCTATAGACTGTCCTCTGGAATTTCAGACTCACATCTCCACCTACCCACCAGGTATCTCCACCTAGATGTTCAAAGCCATCTTCAAATCAACCTTTTCAGGATGGTACCCAACCTCCCTATGGTTCCTGCCTCCTGCTACACTGATGTCACTGGCCTCATCTAGGCACCAGCCCCATGGTTCCCATTCTTTACAATGTGCCAGGGACATTCTTTAAATATACAAATAATAGGCCATATATATTTGTTGTCTATTGATGCATAACAAATTATCCCCAAATCTAGCAGCTGAAAGCAACAGACATTTATTGTCTCACAGCTTCTGAGGGTCACAAATCCCAGCATGGTTTAGCTGAGTGGTTCTGCCTCAGGATTTCTTCTGAGGCTGCAGTTCGATGTTGACCAGGGCTGTGGTCATCCCAGGGCTTGGTTAGGAGAAGGTCAGCCTCCGGCTCACTCTTGGGGCTGTGGTCCATCCCAGACCCTCCTGGATGTTGGCTGGAGACATCGATCCCTTACCACCTGCATCTTTCCACTGGGGTGCTCACAGCTCTGTAGCCTACTTCCCCTAGATTGAGGGACCAATGACAGAGAGAGAGCACCTGAGACAGAAGCCACAGTCTTTTTATAACCAAATATCAGGAGTGACTACCCATCACTTGGCCATATTCTGTTTGTCAGAATTAAGTCACTACATCCAGCCCACAGTCATAATTGGCTTTGAGGGGAAACTAGACCAAGCTGTGAGTGTCAGGGGAGATGGGGATTACAGAGGGCCATCTTAGAGCCTGAGCACACCACACCTTTGCTTAAAACGTGACTGATTTTAGGACATGGTCCCAATGCAGCTTACAAGGCCCTGAGATGGGAACCCTGCTCACTTTTCCAGTCTTGGGCAATACTGCCTTTCCCGCCACCTCTGCTCCTTCACCAGCACACACCGGCCATGCTGCACTGCTGTCTGTCCGCTTACGCACCAGGCTCTACACAAAGATGCTTCTGTGGACTCAGCACTGTGGAAGCCATCCAAACCCATTAGCAGAACAAGAGCCTCCTTCTCCTTCCTTAGGGTTGACTGGCCATTGATGTGATAATTTTAATCCAACTTTGCTTAACAATTGCAAAAGTTTATTTTTTCTTATGAAAAGTAATTGTAACGAATTGTAAAAGCATTACTAAGCTTAAGTGTTGTATTAAATTTCAAATGTAACCACTTCTACAATAAATCTCAGTTGCTAAGGGGCCATGATTAGAAAAAGGCTTTATGGAACATATGTGTGTTTATCATGTAGAACACCACCTATCAAAATGGTGCTGTTATTGTCTCAATGTTGAAAATACTTTCCCCCAAAGACCCAGTGGGGATCAGTTTATGTCTCTTTACCTTTTCTGACTGTGTTCAGTCCCAAAGATGAGTGTCATTGCAGGAGCTCAGTATTCTCACCAAGCACACTGTTTCTTCCTCTTCCTCCACCAATGGAGAATGGGATGAGAGAATGGAGTGTAGCATTGAAAGCCCCAATTTCCTGTGGCTTTTCATTTCACAGTAAGTTGAGCAGGAAATAAAATGAGGAAAGAGACGAAAGTCATCTTTTTCATTGCAGGGATCTATAGAAGTTCCCCAGGCAGCAAAACTCACTCTCCTGTCAACATCCAGGTCTGAATTCATAGAAGTTGGCCTGTAGCTTGCTTTCGACAAGGCTCTGAGGTCAGAACACACTTATTGAGCATCTGTAGGGGCTGAGGGAATAGAAGTGACTAAGGCTCAGTTCCTATCCTCAGGGAACATAAAGACTGTCATTGAGACTAAGAGGGAAAAGACAACCCAACCCCTTGAAATTTGCCAATCCCTAGTGCAATAAACAACACAGTGGGCTCCCAGATGAAATTTCCAGAATTGTATTTTCCTCTCAAAGTTCCTTCAGAATTTCCAGGCCTTCTCCAGTCCTCCATGAGTTTCTTAAAATGATGGCTTGTGGCTTCTATCACTCCTCCCACCCCCAGCTTCCAAAACCTCAAGGTCGACACATCAGGGCATGTCTGCTTTGGTTTAAATAGAGCATTACAAATCTTTCCCCTAATCTGTCTTGCCTTCTTGCCATATTTTCCCATGTACTTGCTTATTCCAGCATTCAGAAAACAGCTTGTCCCTTTATCAAACATCACAGTTTATCATTTCCCGAGTCTTCATCGTTGAGGAACCAGATGCCTTCATTTGTTGAACAAGTGTCTTTGAAAGAGCTATCACACACGCATTCACTGTGCTGGGTCCCTGGAGGGTTTAGTTCACTTCGACATACAGGAATGTCCTAACATCTGTTTTACCTGATTTGAAGCCAAACCGGGCTCTCTCTCCACACATATCCCACCCAATCCAGTCTAAGACTAACATAGATTTAGGTCTAACTTAATGGGGCAATGCAAGTCTTACAGTAAAATGACTTATTGGAGACCTAGAGGAACTCAAAAGGACTGCAAGCCTGGCCCCACTTAGCCCGGAAGTAGCTGAAGCTGACCTGTGAAATAGATGTTTTCTGAGCAGGCACAGCCCTTGCTCAGCCCAGGCCTAGCTGAAGCTGACCTGTGGGATAGATGGTGGTATGGTTTGGCTTTGTGTACCCACCTGAATCTCATCTGAAATTGTAATCTCCAGGTGTTGAGGGAGGAAACTGGTGATTGGATCATGGGGGTGGGTTCCCCCATGCTGTTCTCGTGATAGTGAGTGAGTTCTCACAAGATCGGATGGCTTTATAAGTGTTTGATAGTTCCTCTCTTGCCCTCTCTGTCTTTCCTGCCGCCTTGTGAAGAAGGTACTTTGCTTCTCTTTTGCCTTCCACCATGATTGTAAGTTTCCTGAGCCCTCCCCAGCATGCAGAACTGTGAGTCAATTAAGCCTCCTTTGTTTATCAATTACCCAGTCTCAGGTAGTATCTTATAACAGTGTGAGAACAGACTAATACAGATGGTTTCCATGCAAGCATGGCCCCCACTCAGCTGGGCCTAGCTGAAGTTGACCTGTGAGGCAGATGCTTTCCACATCCTCACTGCACACTCTCCCTGCGGCTCCCGATGCCCTGCCCAGCAGGTTAGTGTGGCCGTACAACCTTGGACTTTGGAGCTATCCAGACAGGAGTATAACCTCTGCCTTTGCCACTTGTCAACTGAGTCATCTTGAGCGAGCTATTCATTTCAGGGTCCGTGTTTTCCATATGCAGTGCAAGGACAGTTCTAGAAGCTACTGCAAAGAGCTGTGGTGAAGATTATGTTACAAAACGTGAGCAGAATGCTGAGGATAGTGTCTGCCACCCACAAGTGCTCGCTAAGTGCTGGCGGCTTTCATCACCCTTGGGTTTTGGGGGCTCTTCTGGGCCCCATTATGCTTGTCATCCCTCAGCTTGGCACTTCTGCATAAGTCCTGGTTTTCATCAACTCATTCTCTCAGTGTTATCTCAACTTACTGCCTGAGAGGAAGAAGCTAATAAAAACCCAAGGTGTGAAAAACAGGAAACTACTCAACGATCACTCACCCAGGGACATTTTATGCTGCAAAATATGTTCTTCATTAAAGCATTAATTTACCTCAGTGTAAATTCAAGCAATGAGGCTGAGACAGGGTCTCACAGCTCTCTGCTGCTGGTACCGATTGTTGACTGAAGTAAGGAAACTTGTGGTGGGGACTGCTCTGTTTGATAATATGTCCTTTGTTCGTTGTGGTGAGGATTAAGCTGATAGCAAGGCTTGACAACAGGAAGGGGCTTGTGTATGTTTATTTCTCTCTGTTAACCCCGGAACTTAAACCGTAGGCGTGCTGCTGTGGTTTGAGGGCAGGGTGCAGATGTGTGCAATCGACTGAAATGTACCAAAAAATAGGACGGACTAGTAGATAAAGGGATTGATACATTGATATATTTGGATAAAGTAAGTATAATAAACTTCTAATAGTTGGTAAACAGTGTTCACAATAAAATTCTTTCAACTTTGTCATATGTTTGAAAATGTTCTTAGTAAAATTTTTTTAAATGTGAGCAAAACAGGATAATGTCACACAAAGATGGAGTTTAGCAGTCTTTCCCTAAAAGAATGACTAAAGGGGATAATGTAAGAACAAAGAAAGTGTCCACAGAAGGAAAAATGGTAACTGAAATACAGAAGAAAATAGCCAACTACTTGGGAGAAGAATGACTGGAGTTAATGCGTCCGTAGGTCCTATGGTCATTTAAAGGGGGTTAAGACTTTGTTAATACTGCCTATCCCACAGGGTGGCTGTGGGGGTTCAATTAATATATGCAAAACACTAAAAACACAGCCTGTCACATGACATTTGTTTACTATATATATGTTCATATATATTTATATTTTATTTACATATATGTTTTACTACCATCATTACTAATAATATATATGCAACCATTAAGAGAAAATAATAGAGTAGATGATGCTCAGCCTTGTGGAGGGAAAGAGAGGTATTAGGAGACACAGGACAAAAAAAAATTGCAATTTCAAAATGGCAAAAAATTTTTTTAATAGCAAAAGTGAAACAAACAGAAAGCACAAAAAGGAAGTAGAGAATAACTATAATGTCTATCAGTAACCACAATGAATATAGATGGACTAAACTCGCTGTTAAAAAGCAGAGATAAACAAATAGAGTAACAGCAATCACAAACACAAGTTTAGTATTTGCTATTTATAAAAACACAAGGAAAACTTTAAGACATGGAAGGTTGGAAGAAAAAGATGGAAAAAATACAAACCAGGCAAATGTAAATAAAACAAAACACAACACCTGGTATCCAACAAATAGACTTGAAGACAAAAACAGTTATTAGTGGTAAAGTCATTATATAAAAGGCTCAATTAATCAGAATTGCACAATTCTAAACTACATGCATTTTGATAAAATAGCCTCAAAATGTGATAGATTCACAAAGAGAAATAGACACATCTTCTGTCATAATGTGAGAGTTTAACATACTTCTCCCTATTATTGGTAGGTCAAGGAGACCAAAATAAATATGCAAATACAGAAAAACAACCAAACAATCAACTAGCTGGATTTAATGGATACTTATAGAATTAAAAATTAGAGAATACACATTCATCTCGATATTCTACACATGCAACATTTGTAAAAATTAGATCTGATACTAGGAAACAACACAGATCCCAGTAAATTCAAATAACTGGAATCATACATAACATGTTCTTTGACCACTATGCAATAAAGTTAAAATTGATAACAAAAATACAAATTAAAAAATTTATATATTTGAAAATTTAACCAGTATATCTCTGAATAATGTTTAAAACAATAAGCTACACTTAATTTAATGGAAATTTAAAATACCGGAAATTTAAAATACCACCAATTTAATAAAAAAATAAAATATATCAAGACTCATGGGACACTGGTAGAGCAGTATTTTGACATATATTCATACCTTAAAAACTTGTATTAAAAAAGAAGAAAGGCAGAAACTTGAGAAACTGAGTATCTTACTTAAGAAGTTAGAAAATTAACTTCAGAAAATTTTTAAAAAGAAAAAAAAGGAATGAGCAAAAATAAATGAAGGTGGTTTTTTACAAAGATATAAAATAGACAAACTTTTGCTGAGATTGATCAAGAAAAATATACAGAAAGCATAAATTTAAAGTACTAACAATAAAAGGGGCCATAAAACAGATACAATAGAGATATTTAAAAAAATAATAGTATGAGCAGTATTACACAAGGAGCATGAAAATATAGATGAAATGAACAAATTTCCAAGAAGGATAACATCAGGCTGAGCATGGTGGCTCATGCCTGTAATCCCAGCACCTTGGGAGGCCAAAGTGGGTGGATCACCTGAGGTCAGGAGTTCGAGACCAGCCTGGCCAACATGGTGAAACTTTGTTTCTACTAAAAATACAAAAATTAGCTGAGTGTGGTGGCATACACCTGTAATCTCAGCTACTGGGAAGGCTGATGTGGGAGAATTGCTTGAACCCAGGAGGTGGAGGTTGCAGTGAGCTGAGATTGTACCACAGCACTCCAGCCTGGGCAACAGAGCAAGACTCCATCTCAAAAAAAAAAAAAAAAAAAAAAAAACCAAAGGAGGATAACATCGAAATGTACTCAAGATGAAATAGAAAGACTTATAATTTCACTATTATTAAAGAACTTAAATCGAAGGTTAAAATTCTTCTCTAGAGACTCAGATGGTTTTAGAGGTGAGTTTTAATAAACTTCTGAATAATTGTTTATCCAATATTATACAAAGGATTTCAGAGATTTCACAAAGGAGGGAACATTCCCCAGTGTATCATAAGAGGCCCCTATAATCTTGATACCAAAGTCAGACAGGGATTGCATAAAAGAAAGCTTAAAACAATTTCACTCATTAATATGTTTACAAAGATCCTAAATCAAATCTTAGTAAAGTAAATATACCATTGGAATAAAAGAGAGAATCCACCAAGATCAAGTTGGGTTTATGGCAGTAATGCAAGCATGGTTTATACGTTAAAAATTTGTAAGTGTAACACAATACCTTCTGCATCTCAATAGACAAAGACAAAGCATTTGATACAAGTAAAGATAATTATGATAAACTAGAAATAGAAGGGAACTTCTTTCATGATTAATAAACATTGTCTACCAAAATGTTCATCATTTTCAATGATAAAATGCTAGCGGCATTAATTTTAAATTCAGGAACAGTACAAGCATATAATGACTATCATTTCTATGGTAGCAGAAATCCTAGCTGGCATAATAAGATAATAATACTGCAAGTCATGAGAATAGAAGAAGAAAAAATAAAACAGTCATTACAGTCAAGTGATATTGTTCAGTCCACATTAAAAACCTTTAAAAGTCTACAGAAAATGATTAAAATTAAGTGTTTTTATAAGATGACTGGATTTAAGAACAATATAAAAATCAATTGCATTTATATATGCCGGCAACAGATAATAAAATATAATAAAAATAAGCTCACTACCTGTTTACAGTAACATACTCTCCAAAAAAGGGGCACTAAAAATATATGTAACAGAAGATGTACAGGAAACATTTTAAATGTTTAAATATATTTTTCTCATATAAAAGTTGTCCAGGAATGAAATAAATGATGAGATACCAGTTTTTAGGCTTAAAAGATGATTCAGTAAAGAAGTCAATTGCCACAAATTCTCAATAGTTTATCAAAAAACATTAAAATGTTTTTCTACAATTCATATGGAAGACTAAGGTGCCACAATATTCAGCACACTAATAAAGAGGAAAAATAAGATAGAGAGATGTGTCCTAACAGGTATCTGTATTTATTTTAAAGTTATGATGACTAAAACAGTATGTATTGGCTTAATGAGAGACAAACTGAGTCAAGAAAAAAATAGAGAACCAAAGACAGTTCCACATCATTTTTTAAAACTTGAAATCTGATAGAGGTAGTAATGCAGATTACTAGAATAAAATAAACTACTCCATAAATGCTCTTGGGATCATTTGCTACCAATATGGGAAAAATAAAATTGAATTCTGACCTCACACCATACAAAAGAGCCAATTCCAGATGGATTAAAGAAATAATAGAGGTAAAACACTCAAACCTTAAGGAAAAAATGGTTAAGAATATCTTCAAGAGGGGGCACACCAAGATGGCCGAGAGGAGGCAACACTGGAATGCAACTCCCAGCGAATGCGATGCAGAGGACTAGAGGACTTCACGATTCCAAGCAAGGTGCCAAGTTAATTTCAGTGGGACTGGTAAGACACTGAAAATAGAAGCCCAAGGAAGGAGCCGAAGCAGGGAAAGAGCAGCCCAGCGTGGGCGAACCGAGACAGAGTGGGGCGCATCCCCACCTGGAATGGGCAACCAGCTCGGAGAGTTAGGGACTTCACCCTCTTGGTGCTCCCATTCGGATCCTGTGCTTACCTCATCCCTCCTGCAACCCAGGGTCCAAGAGAGCCCCGCCAGACTGACGGGCACCATGGGTTGTCGATTAAAATCTGAGCAACGGCTCCTGCCTGGTGCCACAAGTTGTCGCACAGACCTGGGCAGAAGTTTGGACTAACACCAGTGGGACAGACCATCCCACAGAAAGAGGCAGAGTTGAAAGCAGGGAAACAGACAAAATGCCTAGCAGGCACCCCCCCCCCCCGACAAAACTCAAACTGAAGCCTGTGTGCTAGAGAGCTTGGCAGCGAATACACCAGTTTGACCCCAACTGGAAAGATGGAGCTCGGGGCAGGAGAGATGCCATTGGGAAGGCAGAGCTAATCTCACCTGCAAACAAACTCCAGAAAAAGACCACCCACCCAGCAGCCTGACTGAATCTGAGGCAGCCCAGCAGCACCTCTGCAGGTCAAAAAATATATAGCTCCAAACTCAACAGAAAGGATGTCCACTCAGAGATTCCTCCCAAAATCACCATCTTCAAAGATCAAAGGGAGATAAATCCATGAAGATGGGAAGGAACCAGTGCAAAAAGGATGAAACCATCAAAGACAAGAACACCTCTTCTCCTCCCGGGGATCATAGCTCCTCACCATCAAGGGAACAAAACAATACAGAAAATGAGTTTGATGAATTGACAGAAGCAGGCTTCAGAAAGTGGGTTATAACAAACTTCTCTGAGTTAAAAGACTATGTTCTAACCCAATGCAAAGAAACTTGAAAAGAGGTTAGATGAAATGCTAACTAGAATCACCAGCTTAGAAAAGAACATAAATGACTTGATGGAGCTGAAAAACACAGCATGAGAACTTCCCAAGGCATACACAAGTTTCAACAGCTGAATCGATCAAGCAGAAGAAAGGATATCAGAAATAGAAGATCAAATCAATGAAATAAAACAAGAAGGCCAGATTAGAGAAAAAAGAGTGAAAAGAAATGAACAAAACCTCCAAGAAATATGGGATTATGTGAAAAGACCTGATCTATGCTTGATCAGCATACCTGAATGTGATGGGGAGAATGAATCCAAGTTGGAAAACACTCTTCAGGATATTATCCAAGAGAACTTTCTCAACCTAACAAGGCAGGCCAACATTCAAATCCAGGAAATACAGAGAACACCACAAAGATACTTCTCAAGAAGAGCAACCCCAAGGCACATAATCGTCAGATTCAAAACCAAAGGAAAAAATCCTAAGGGTAGCCGGAGAGAAAGGTCGAGTGACTCACAAAGGAAAGACCATCAGACTCACAGTGGATCTCTCAGCAGAAACCCTACAAACTAGAATGGAGCTGGGGCCAATATTCAACATCCTTAAGGAAAAGAACTTTCAACCCAGAATTTCATATCTGGCCAAACTAAGCTTCAAAAGTGAAGGAGAAATAAAATCCTTTACAGACAAGCAATTGCTGAGAGATTTTGTCGCTGCAAGAACTACCTTACAAGAGCTTCTGAAGGAAGTACTAAACATTGAAAGGAGCAACCAGTGCCAGCCACTGCAAAAACGTACCAAATGATAAAGACCAATGACACAATAAAGAAACTGTGTCAACTAATGGGCAAAACAACCAGCCAGTAACAAAATGGCAGGATAAAATTCAAACATAACAGTATTAATGTTGAATGTAAGTGGCCTAAATGCCCCAATCAAAAGACACAGACTAGCAAACTGTATAAAAAGTCAAGACCCATTGGTGTTCTGTATTCAGGAGACCCATCTCATGTGCAAAGATTCACATAGACTCAAAATAAAGGGATGGAGAAAGATTTATCAAGAAAATGGAGAACAAAAAAAAGCAGGGGTAGCAATCCTAGTCTCTGATAAAACAGACTTTAAACCAACAAAGATCAAAAGAGGCAGAGAAGGGCATTACATAATGGTAAAAGGATCAGTGCAATAAGAAGAGCTAACTATCCTTAATATAAATGCACCCAATGCCGGAGCACCCAGATACATAAAGCAAGTTGTTAACGACCTACAAAGAGACATAGACTCCCACACAATAATAGTGGGAGACTTTAACACTCCACTGACAATATTGGACAGATCAACGAGACAGAAAGTCAATAAGGATATCCAGGACTTGAACACAGATCTGGACCAAGTGGACCTAATAGACATTTACAGAACACTCCACCCCAAATCCACAGCATACACATTCTTCTCAGTGCCACATTGCACTTACTATAAAATTGGCTATATAATTGGAGGTAAATCACTCCTCAGCAAATGCAAAAGAACAGAAATTATATTAAGTACTAATTATAAGAGATTGAGTTAATTACATTGAGATAAAGAATTTCTCACAGCAAAATATATCAAAAAGAAATTTGTCAAAATATATCTAAAAGCATTTTCTGTACAGCAAAATATATCAAAAAGAAAATGAAAAACATACCTCAATCTAGAAGATATTTTTAGCACATACAAGAAACAGATGATTAATACTCGTCATATATTAAAAATTCCTCCAACTTGACGAGAAAAAAAGCAAACAACTAGTTGAAAAATAGTAATAGGCCATGAAAGGGTATTTCATAGGAAAGAAAATATGAATGATAAACATGTAAAATATGGCCACCTGATTTATAATCAAGGAAATGTAAACAAAGAACTTCTGAGATACATTTTTATGAACTGTATTATAAAAAATCAATACATCTGAAAATACCAAGTGTTGGAGAAGATTTAAATACTGTATAGTTGAGAGTATAAATTGGTACAGTCACTTTGGGAAACAATTTGACATTATCTTGTAAATTTGAGGACATGATAAATATCCTCTTCAACCCATCAATTCTACTTCTAGGGGATGTGTATGTGAATTGTAGAGAAACTTTCACCCATGTGCCCTGGGAAACAGGTATAAGTATGTACTGAAAGGTATTATTTGTGAAAGCAAAAACCTAGAAACAACCCAAATGTTCATTATCACGATTGGGTAAATAAATATGTTATATTCACACACAGTGGCCTACGAAATAGCTAGCAACATGAATGAACTCTAGCAACATGTAACAAACCGGATGACTCTTGGAAAAAATTCTGAGCATAAAAAGCCTGTCAGAGAAAGTTGCATTCACTATGGTACTATTTTCATAAAGCTCAAAAAACAGGCAAAACTAAGCAATGTATTGCTTAATGATACATACCTGCACCATTTTTAATAGAAGCAACAACGAATGCAAATTTCGGGGTTTTGCTTCTCGTATGCCAACCAATCAAGAGGTGATTTCAAAGTTATAGGCAACAATCTGGTTCTTAGTGATTCTTATGTTGAGTGATGGGTTCACAGATGTTCCTCTTATAATTATGTTTTACAACCCACATGGATATAGAATAGATTTTTTTTTGTTTTAATGAAGTATTACATTAAATATTAGGCAGAAGCTGAATCATCCAGTGACTGTTGGTCATGTTAAAAGTTTCAGACTTCATTTTTCCACTTAACAAGGAGGAAGAATAAGGTAGAAGAATGTAATTCTTATTTCCTATGGGACTTTTCAGCATCTGGACAGTCACGAGTAAGATCAGGAGTCGGGTCATCATGACTCTGTGAAAGTCGTTTGCCTCCTTCCCATTTAGTCCGTATCCCTTTTCCCTGCCCAGCTCCCTACCTATCAAAGGCTCAGTGCTCCAGCTGACTCTTTGGATGAGACATTCTCCTGCTGGATCTCTAGTTAAGAGAGCCCTACATCACACCCTCCACATTGCTTCTCCCCTAATCTGAAGACTGATGCCCACCACAAAGCTCACAACTTAGAGGGTCCTTGGAGCCCTTTTATAAAAGTATGGGCTTCTTAGGGCTTCTCTGAACCTAAAGCCCTGGGCAAGCAGACATGTTGAACCTGCCTGTCCACTGGCCTCTGCCCCTGCTGAACTTTTGCAAACTCACTGACTTTCTCTCTGTTTCCATTTTTCTTTCCTTAAATGAGTCATGATCATACTAGCAGATTCTGTGGAACCATTGGGATTCACACTTCATAAAAAGCTCTAGGAATGTGAACCAGAAATGTCCAGGGAAGCAAATGAAGATGGACAAGATTTCATAGTCAGCTCTCCCTACCCCCACCCCCATCCCAGGTTTAGGTCAGTTTGGCACTTGCCACTGCGTGAACTGGGGCCATGATTCATCAGTCACTTTAAAAAAACTAGAATTGGGATATTTCCTAGCTGTTGGCCAGGGTGGAAGTTAATCCTGGTGTGCACACTTTTTAAACAAAGTGAACTTTTTAAACAAAGTGAAGGGCCCAGAGCTCCTTCAAAAGCTTTTGTTGGGAATGTGCAAAGGCCAGCTTTCAACTGTGAAAATCTCAGCAATTGGCAAATGCTGAAACCCATGACTGAGTTCATGTGATCTACTTATGAACATGATTTAATTAAAAGCTCTCTCTCTGTTTAAAGAGCCATCAAAAATCTCAAATCAGGAATGTTAAGTTCAATACCCTGAGTGACATTTTGGTGTCAATGACACAGTTGGAACAAGTGGACCAGACAAGAAGCCCATGACCAAGTTCAGGCAGAGGCAGAGAAGGGAACAGGGTAGCCATGAGTGTGGTGGGATTCACCTTAATTTTTCCCTATAAAGTAAACTTGTTTTTTCTCACCATTGCCTAAGCAATACATCCTGTCCCTACTATGAGGGATGCCACCTGGATTTTTCTTAATAGCAAATATTATATTGATTGTAGCTCATAAGTACATTTTTAATAAATATGATATGATATATGGTGGGTCTCCCAAAGTAAGAGCTTCTAGTGACACACATACACACAAAAGAGACTTAAAGTAGTCCCATTAGATGCTCCTGGAGACACTGCCCTGAGGAGTTAGCAAAATGGTAACTTTCCCAGCATATCTTGAAGGAATTATCTTTGTCTGTCGAGTCACACAGACTTCTGCACTTTCAGGATTCAGATACATGGCTGTCTGTACAGTATTATAACAGTCTCTTCTTGAATAAAACTTTGTAAAACCCCTTTATCTTGAAAGAGCTCTTGACAAATATTAGGATTTGTAATTTTGTTAATTTTTATCTGGCTGTTGTATAATTTCTTTGCTCCTTTCTTCATCAATTGCTGTCTTCTTTTGTGTTTTAATAACATTTCGTAGTGGTATGCTTTGATTTCTTTCTCTTTATATTTTGTGCATCTACTATAGGTCTTTTCTTATAGACAGTTACTATGCAGCTTACATAAAACATACTGTAGTTATAACAGTCTATTTTAAGCTGATAACAACTTAACTTTGATTACATACAAAAACTGAACTGTTTTACTCCCCCTCATTTTACGTTTTTGATGTCACAATTGACATCTTTATATTGTGCATCTTATAAGTTATTATAGCTTTAGTTATTTTTAATGCTTTTTCCTTTTAACCTGTAAACTAGAGTTAAAAGTGACTTATTCATTGTCATTACAGTTATAGAGTATTCTGAATTTTACTATATACTTATCCTTACCAGTGAGTTTTATACTTTGATATGCTTTCATGTTATAATTAGCATCTTTTCATTTCGGCTTGAAGAACTCCCTTTAGAATTATTTGCAATGCAGGTCTAGCAGTGATGAGCTCCTTCAGTTTTGTCTGGGAAAGTCTTTATGTGCCCCTTGATTTGCTGGGTAAAGTATTCTTGGTTGGCAGTTCTTTTCTTTCACATCTTGAATGTATCATCCCACTCCATCCTGGTATGCAAGGTTTCTGCTGAGAAATCTGCTGGTAGCCTTATGAATTTTCTCTTTGGCTTTCTTCATTCTATTTTATTCTGGTTTCTTTTTTTCTCTTCTAATTGGATAATTTCAAATGACTTATCTCTGAGTTCACAAATTCTTTCTTCTGCTTCATTATGTTGATGCTCTTTATTTTATTTTTTATGTCATTCACTGAATTCTTCAGTTCCTGATTTGGTTCTTTATGATTTCTATGTCTTTGTTGAATCTCTTGTTTTCTTTACATATTGTTTTCCTGATATCATTTATTTGTCTATCTGTGTTCTCTTATAGCTTGCTGAGCCTCCTTAAAACAATTGTTTTGAGTTATTTGTCAGACAATTTGTATAGATTTACTTTCTCTGGCAGTAGTTAGTGGAAAATAATTGTGTTCCTCTGGTGGTGTTATGTTTCCTTGATTTTACATGTTTCTTGGAGTTTTGTGTTGCTGTCTTCACATTTGAAAAAGCAGTTACCTCCTCCAGTCTTTACTCAGTAGCTTTGGAAGAGACATTTTTATCAGTTAGCTAGGGATTCTGAAGCTCTTTCAGATCTTTTCTATGAATATATCTGCTCCACACTTGTTATTTCCTCTTATGGGGGAATTTTAAAGATTATATGCCTTTTCTCAATACTGCAAAGTTAGACTGGGTGCCAAGAGCTTCCCATTTGTTTTCCCTAGGGTAGGACATTGGCCCTTGGATATTTGGAGGAGAAACAGTCAAGCCTATGACATGGCATGAACTCTTTCCCATTAAATCCTTCTTGCCTACACAGTGTTTTCCCACACTATTGATTTTGAACCAGATGGCTTCTTGTAATGAATAAAGGTTTCCAAACAGAAATTACCCTGTTGGTAGCCAAACAGAAGCTGCTGGTCACATTCTTACCCAGTCACATCTCTGACTCAGATCACAGGGAAGGGAAACCTCATTACATTGAGGAAGCATTCATGGAAATGGAGCAATTTACTGAGATGAAAGGGCATGTGGAAATGTGAGTAATTATATGGAAGTTTACAATAATAATCACAAGGATTTATTGAACACTTACTACACACTAGTGACTTGCTAAGCACCTCACATGTCTTATCTCATATCCTCATAAAGATCCTATAAGATAAGAACTTTTATGTCCTCCGTTGATGGGTGAGAAAACTGAGGCTCAGCAACATTTAGTATCCCCTTCTCAGCTAAAAGAAATGAGTTCAGAAGCACGTGTGTCCGAGGAGTTATTTCTTCTACTCAGGCTCTCCAGTCTGGTGGAGCTGAGGCACCAGACTGAAGCATCCCTGAGGGTTTGTCATCAGATATACAGCAAGGGGTTTCCACTTCGAAAGATGACCTGACCAACTTTAAAGTATTTGCTCAGGAGCAGGGTCTGTGCTCCATCCATTTTGCCACTGGGTGTGGCCATTGTAGAAATGATTGCTTGGAATCAGAACAGGAATTTGGGACCTTTAAGCAGAATGGAGGCAAATATTAGAGATAAATGACATTGGCTTTGAGCTTTTTTCCCATTGAATTTTATGTTTCCTGGATCTCACACTATGCAGTAGGTGCTCAATGAATGTAGGTAGAATGAATAAATAAATAGATTCGTTTGATCATCGATGTTATTCCCATGACCTCGTTGAGGAAATAGAATCTTTGACAGATTAAATAACTAGTCCAACATCAAAAACTATAAAGTGGCATGGTAGAAATCTGAAATCAGATGTCTTTATTTCAAACTATTATCTGTTGTGATTGTTTGCTTTTATTAATAAATAATGACGCGATTTCAAATCTATAAAACATGCCAATGACATGAATTAATCACAATGAAACCCAAAGAGCAGCAATTCTACACAATGCAAGAGATTTACTTTTGAATATAAATTATCTTTCCTTCTAAACATGGGTATTTCCAAAGGGAAATTTCTTCTCACAAACTCAACCATCTTTTAGCATGTTAACTGGTCAACTAAGCACCTTCCAGGAACAGGGTGGGGACACGTGGGTGGTGTGTGCTGAAGCTTATTTGCTTGGGAGAGTCTTCAGACAAAACTTCTGCAGTGACCTTGCACTGCATCTGCAGATGGACACAGGGCTAACCTGCACAATCTTCTCTCAATAAGCAACTCAGTCTACAGCACCGTTATTTTCCCTGGATTTGTTTCAAATGGTGACTGTGAAAGCACTGATCACTGTCATGTGGCAAGCAAGAAGAAAGGAATCAGGAAACTGGACTGTTGATAAGGAGAGTAAGGGCAGGTTCTGTGAGAACCTCAGAGCTCTGGCTTCTCTCCTCTCTGCCCAATATGCATAGCCCCAGTCCCAGTCCTATGCTTTCCACCTTCTCACCAGCCCTACCCTAGTTGAGCACTTGTATGTATTTCTACAGCCTCACTGTTGATACCATTCATGTGGGCCCTCCCTCCCTATCTTCTATTGTCATCATCCTCTCATGGCTGCATATCTATCTTGTTTCTCCAAGAGAACAATGAGCAGTAGAGAGTGGTTCAGATATTTGGAGTTAAGCAGATATGGGTTAGACAGCCAACCTAGTCACAGCATTCATCAGGATAAGACAGAGCATGCTGGCATAGCATATAAGCCCTAGCATTTCAGTAGATTAACATAATAAAGGTTTATCTCTCATTCGTATAATGCATTTCACTTTGCAGTCTACACTCTCTCATTTTGTAGGCTACACCCTCTAAAACACATGGTTTCCAGCAGCTGGGGAAGAGAGTAAGGAAGGAGCACACCAACTCTTAACTGCCTCTACCCAGAAGTGACACCTTTCTCTTCTACATCTGCCCCATTGACTAGGACTAGTCACAAGGCCCTAACCTTAGTATAAAGGAGGCTGGGAAATAGAAAGAAATATAAATATCTGGTGAGCCCTAATTGCCTGCTACAGTCACTTACCAGCTGTGTCACTATGAATAGTTATTTAACTTCTCTGAACCTCAGTTCTCTCAATTGTAAAGAGAGATGCCTTGTAGGTGTGCCATAGAATCAAATGCAATGATGTTATGTCAAGTTTCTAGTCTGGTGCCTGGCTTAGAGTAAGTGCTCAGTATTTTTAGTATATGTAGTTTAAAGGATATGATGATCTAAGTATAAAGGTCATATTTTCTACTTTTCTACCAATAGTTTTCCTCTATCAAAAAGAATTTCTATTTCTCAAATAGAAATAGATGGGTTATGCACTGTGGCACACGTTTTCCTATGTAACAAACTTGCACATCCTGACATGTATCCTGGAACTTAAAATAAAAAATAAAAATTTGTAAAAGAAAGAAATAGATGGGTTATCTATCAAATAACCCATAGTATTATTTAGTAAGAGAAAAATAAAATGAAACTTGTCTTCTTTCCTTAGTTGCTTCTGAGAAGAAAGAATCATCATTAGAATTGTTGTTCCTCCAAATGTAATACATCATTTCCTCTTTCACTTCAAGATTTTTTTCATTATATTTGCTTTTCTGGAGTTTGACTGTAATCTTTCTTGGCATAGTTTTCTTTTTATTATGTGATTTGCTAAGTTTCTTAGTTCCGTAGGTTGATGTTTCTTCATGCAAATATGGAAAAAGTTTGACTATTCTTTCTTCAGATAAGTTTTGTTCTCCTTTCATTCTTACTTTTCTCTTTTTCTGAACCAGTTACATGTATGTTAAACAACTTGGTACCTCACAGGTCACTAAGGTTTTATTTGTTTTGATCTTTTATTTTCTCTGTTATTCAGATTGAATAATTTCTATGGATCTGTCATTGAGGTAACTGACCGTTTTTTCTTCCATCTCTAATCCAATCATTCAATTAATTTTTCCATTGTAGATTTTGTATTTCTAATTTCTTGAATTTTCATTTGGTTCTGTCTTTTTTTTTTTTTTTTTTTGAGACAGAGTCTCACTCTATTGCCAGGCTGGAGTACAGTGGCATGATCTCGGCTCACTGCAACATTTGCCTCCCGGGTTCCAGTGATTCTCCTGCTTCACCCTCCCCAGTAGCTGGGACTACAGGTATGTGCCACCACACCCAGCTAATTTTTGTATTTTTGGTAGAGATCGGTTCTCACCATGTTGGTCAGGATGGTCTTGATCTCTTGACCTCATGATCTGCCTGCCTCGGCCTCCCAAAGTGCTGGGATTACAGGTGTGAGCCACCACACCTAGCCTGGTTCTTTTGTTTTATTTTTTTTATAGCTTTAATTTCTTTGCTGAGATTTCCTATCTACTTGGAAACCTATATTTTTAAGACATATATGTTTATTTTGAAATATGTGTCTACCATATTTTCCTTTAAGTCTTTAAACATATTTATAATAGCTGTTTTAAATTTCTTGTATGCTAATTATAACAACTGGCTCCTATCACAGTCTATTTCTATTTACTATTTTTTCCTAGATAATGGGTCAAAATTTTCTGCTTCTTTATATATCTAAAAATTGTTGTTAATATGCTGGGCATTGTGGATGATACTGCATAAAGAGTTCTTAATTTTGGAAGTTGTTCTTCTGGTGCCCTAACTGAATACCTGGGGTATTATTGAAGTCTCTTTACTCTGGCAGTATTGGAATTCCACTTTCTTCCAGAACTGTGCATCCCTAGTATTTCTGTCCCTTTCTCAACACTGTGGCAGCACTCTCTGCTAGAACTCTTGGAGCAATGTACAGCCAGCCCTTGGCCAAGGACCCACAGAGAAGCATCACACAGACTTCTGTTCCTCTATATGTTACTGTTATCTAACCTTCTGCCTCCCCTCTCCCCAGTGCAACTCTCTGATATCCTGAGCCCCAACATCAAAATATGCTTTCTTTCTGAAGCACACTAGGTCCACCCTACTCTTTTGTTAGTTGTATCTACTGATGCTGAAGTTAAAAAACTGTGCCCAAGTGGAGACCCAAGGTGAATAGGGGGCTCACCTCACGTATTTTCTTTCTGTAAGGGACTTCAGCCCTGCAGTACCTAGGGTTCAATGCCTGAAAACAATGTCCTTGTGTATCTGTCAGGCTTTATAATTGTTGATAGTGGAAAGGTAATTCAGGCATCAGTTACTCCAATCTGGCGAAAAGTGTAAGATCTTCCATGTGTACATTTGAAATGCATAATATAAAAAGAAAAATCAAGAAGCAATAATCTTAAGGCAATCCCATAAATTTTAACCCAATTTGAATTAAAAACAGTGTTTTTACATATAATATATAAATGTTATGATTTGAAAATTTATCTAAATATAAGATGCATTTTTTTTTCTTTTACTGAGACAGAGCTTCACTTTTCTTGCCCAGTCTGGAGAGCAATGGAGCCATCTCTGCTCACTGCAACCTTCACCTCCTGGGTTCAAGCGATTCTCTTGCCTCTGCCTCCCAAGAAGCTGGGATTACAGGTGCCCACTTACCACGCCTGGCCAATTTTTGTATTTTTAGAAGAGACAGGGTTTCTCCATGTTGGTCAGGCTGGTCTCAAACTCCCAACCTCAGGTGATCTGCCAGCCTCAGCCTCCCAAAGTGCTGGGATTATAGTTGTGGTAGGCAAAACAAAAACAAACAAAAAAACCCTTATGTGGCTAACAGCTCATGAAGATTTTAGCATGAGCTGAAGAATCTTATTTCCCCCCTACCAAGGATAAGTGAATGTTTCCAAGGATAAGTGAATGTTTTCTTTAGTTCTAATATGAGAGCAGAGGTTGGCCAGACCTGAGAAGCTTGGCCTATCATAAAATTAATGACTTTAAGAGAATTATTTAAATAATATGAGGATTTAAGATGCAGATATACAATAAAGTTATTGTTATATTTCAGATGCTATAGAAAGTGTGACCTAAAAAGGAGACAGCTATTTCTTCTATTGCCTGAAATGTATGGAATGAGAGTGTGATTGACATTCCAGAATACTACACAACCACCATTCAACCACTGTGAGTTCCACATGAACCTTCCGGGAAGCTCTTTATTGAATGTTCTCTTTGCTTCAGTGGTCAAACCTGGGCTCTCCAAAGACAATCTAATGGGTCAGCCACATTTCAAGCTGAAACTTAATAAATGCAATGACGTTTGAAAAGAGTCCACATCTAAAGGACTCATAACAAAGGCCTCATAAAAAAAGATGTTCTTATGCCAACAAGTAATTTAAGAAAGTCTCCATCCTTAACAGAAATAAAATGAAATGTCAGTTCTGTGTGGTGAATTCACAGGTAATTTACTCAGGGTCAAGTATAAATTATTGTTTCTTATTAAAATGTGAAGCCAGGCACAGTGGCTCATGCCTATAGTCCCAGCACTTTGGGAGACTAAGGTGGGAGGATTGCTTGAGGCTAGCAGTTTGAGACCAGCCTGGGCAACATTGTGAGACCCCATCTCCACAAAAACTTAAAAAATAAAAAATAAGCTTGGTGTGGTGGCTTGCACCTGTGGTCCCATCTACCCAAGAAGCTGAGGCAGGAGGACTGTTTGAGCCCAGGAGTTTGAGACTGCCGTGAGGTATGACCACACCACTGCACTCTGGCTTGCGCAACAGAGCCAGACTCTGTCTCTAAAATGAATAAAAAAATAAAATGCTAAGACTTTTGGTTCAGGCAAGGTGTTTTAGAGCACCTGACCCTGAAGGGAATTTGGTAACCAGGCAAAGGCAAACAAACTCCTACCTGGAGCCATGGAAAGTAATTAGGGTTAAGGCCAAGATTATTTTTAGCCTCAGGTTTAAAAATATTCATTGTAAGATTATCATTAGCCTTTAAGCTTAGTAGTCTGAGGCCAAGGTCAAGATGTGAGGTCAATGTGACTGACAGAGATCATCAACCATGTGAGGTGGGGTTAATAAGGCTTAGCCTTTGGAGTCAGACCCACCCAGATTACAATCCTGACTTGATTCGGGCAAATCACTTGGCCTCTCTGAGAGCAGGTTCCTCTTCTGCCGAATATCGATCATAACTGCGCTGACCTCTCAGTATGCATGTGATGCTCCTGTGAGATTATGTTTGCGAGATCCTGAGCATAGCTCTCCTGGGGATCCTAATGCTCATTAAGTGAGGACTGAAGGATGTGATGATGAAACATGCATGTCTCATGACTTCTCCAAAGTCAGCACATTACTAAGAAAATAAAGCCACGCTTTGTGGTTTCTGCAGTGTTTGGATACCAGTGGACCATAGATGAGGGATGAACAAGTGTGCGCTCTCTCTCTCTCTCTCTCCGTCTCCCCATCCCCCATACCCACCTCCACTCCCTGCCTCTGGAGGATCCTTCCTCTCTGCAGTGCTGGGGCAGCCTCCCATTCATACAGTGTTTAATTGGAACCTGTCAATGTCATTCCGGGATGCTTGTGTTGTCATATTAACTAGATATGTGTACCAGTCACTATTTTGAGTAAGAGCAAAATACACTTGCTTCATGCTGGAAATTGTACTGGGGGGGCAAAGTTTTGTTAGGCTGGAGAGGAGACAACCCTTCCACTGGGATGCCCCAGAAAGGCAGGAGCTTTCAGCAGCAAGAAGTTGACCATCCTGGCTTATTGTTTCAGGGAACTACTCTTAAAGGATGCCTTCTGGAAAGGGTGATACAGGGAAGCGCTGGTTTTAGTGCTTGAAATTTGTTTGCATGGATAAACATAAAATCCACAAACATTGAATTTTATTACCCAGTGATCAAGTATCTGTTTTGTTAATTAGTTTAGTTCATGTAAAATCAACAAAAGTAGCTGTATCCACCAACTGGCTTTGCAGGGCTGTGGAGGATAAGGAGGGACTTCAGGGGTTCATTGAAAAGGCAACCCCTAGGGAAGCGGGCTGGTCAACACTGTCAGGTTCACTCAGTGGGTCTGGGCCAGGCAAGTCTGACTTTCATTCTGGCTTTTCTGGTCTCCCTCCATCGCCCAGTCCTCTCCATGCTCCTCCTTCATTCTCCTGCCCCCGAGGCAGCCCGTCATCCCCCTGCCCCGGGAACACCTCTGGTTTCGGCGTTTCCCCGCCACAGCCCTGCCCCTCCCTGCTTCCTTCCCCACACTGTGGACTGTACCTCCTTTCTCCTCCTGTCCTTCAGCCCATTCCAGGCATTTTGCTAGGGGTCTAACAGCTAATCTGTGAAAAAGAAAGTATAAACGGTCAATGAATTACCTGCCTTGCCTTTAAATACAAATATTTGTATTTAAAGGTAGGGGAGTACCTCTTAGAGAAAGCCTCACTCCAGAGTAATGATTATTCTTCCTCAAACGGGTACAGATGAATTTTTACCGGGTGAGTGTGTGGTGGTGGTGAACGTTAGGGTCCCTCAAATCACCCCAGGCATTCAGCCACGTACAGGGAATGATGGGAAGCCCTAAGCCGGCTGCATGGGCCCAGGGCCTGCGATCTAGGACCACTCCTCTGGACCACACCAGCCCTGGTGACCTCCACGGAGGATGTGAGCCACGGACAGCAGCAACATGGCCCACGGAGCCCAGGAGAGCCAGAAAGGGGAGGGGCCCCTCCCAGCTCCCCTTGTGCTCAGCGCCATCCCGACCACCATTCCAGGCCATTGGTTGCTGGAAGAGAAAGGCATTGTGTCCCTGAATGTGATGTCTCTGCGGGGCCAGCCACAGCCCAGAGAACAAGGGGTGTGGAGGGGACGGGTGGGGTGAAGAACAGAAAGGCTCTTCTTCTCTCCCCAGTTAAGCCGATTTCCCCTGTGGCTGCCTGGAATTCCCCTGTGAGTTGCTCCTTCGCATTAAAACACTGGTGTCTCATGGAGGGTCGCACGTGGACTGGCAAGGCAGTTGGGGAGGTGCAGAAGGGCGGCTGGTTCCTGCTTCCCACCCTTCCCGGCCTCAGTGTGGGTGGTGAGGGAGGGCAGCAGATCTGGTCCTCAAAGAGTGTGTCCCACGGTGTGCGGTAGATGTACCCGACAGCAGTAACTGGACTTGAGTGTAGCCTGAGAACGACCCTGCATGGCAGACACAGCTGAATGTGTGTTCGCAGTTCCAAGCTAAGGAATCCAGGAGTGGCCAACCCAGAGGTCCCTTCTGTGTGACCCCCCCCCGAATGTACGACCCCCTTCTGTCGTCCTTTCCCAGTTATCTAGTCCCAAGTAACACTCTGAGAGCCGAACGCCGAGTCCAGGTTTATTGGGGTCTACGGGCAACTCGAGCGGGCGGAGAGAGGGACAAAGGGAGAGCTGCGCCCAGCGGCTGGGGTTGGGCTATTTTATAGGCATGGGGAGGCCTGCAGTTGAGATGGCAGTGAGTGGTTGGTGAATGATCAGGATGGGTGGAGAGGGGAGCTGTGTCGCAT